>OY978220.1:18748210-18936681 GCA_963854785.1 Vaccinium vitis-idaea
GAATTGGTTCTATCTTTGTTTAATATATTTAATGTAATTTACTGAATATTGCACTCCTCCACCTTTGTTGAACTCTTTATGAAAAACGGTTGCACTCCTCAACAACAGCTTTGCACCCATGTTCCACATTTTTTACTCAAGTCAAACTTTATGGAAATATTTTTACCAAGTATTGCACTTGCACTGTACCGTCCACTTTTATTGAACTCTTCATGGAGGGATGTTGCACTCCTCAACAATTGGTTTGCACTCATGTTGCAAGTTTTTTACTTGTCAGTGTATGAAAATATTTTACAATTGCACTGTTCCTCCACATTTGTTGAACCCTTTATGGAGAGATGGAGAGATGTTGCATTCCTAAAAAATTGGAAATATTTTACAATTTTACAATTGCACTGCTCCTCCACATTTGTTGAACCCTTTATGGAGAGTGTTGCACTCCTCAAAAATTGGTTTGCACCCATGTTGCAAGTTTGTTACATTGGAAATATTTTACAATTACACTATTCCTCCACATTTGTTGAACCCTACATGGAGAGATATTGCACTCCTCAAAAATTGCTTTGCACCCATGTTGCAAGTTTGTTACATTGGAAATATTTTACAATTGCACTATTCCTCCACATTTGTTGAACCCTTCATGGAGAGATGTTGCACTCGTCAAAAATTGCTTTGCACCCATGTTGCAAGTTTGTTACATTGGAAATATTTTACAATTGCACTGGTCCTCCACATTTGTTGAACCCTTCATGGAGAGATGTTGCGCTCCTCAAAAATTGGTTTGCACCCAGGTTGCAAGTTTGTTACTTGTCAGTGTATGTATGAAAATATTTTACAATTGCACTGGTCCTCCACATTTGTTGAACCCTTCATGGGGAGATGTTGCACTCCTCAAAAATTGGTTTGCACCCAGGTTGCAAGTTTGTTACTTGTCAGTGTATGTATGAAAATATTTTACAATTGCACTGTTCCTCCACATTTGTTGAACCCTTCATGAAATGATGTTGCACTCCTTAAAAATTGGTTTGCACCCATGTTGCAAGTTTTTTACTGTGGAAATATTTTACCATTGCATTGTTTCTCCACATTTGTTGTACTCCTCAATAAAACTACTTTGCACGTATGCTGAACTCTGAATGGTGATTATTACTTTTGATTTTGGATTACCGTTGCATGTCTTGTTTTTTATTGCTAAGTTGTATAAATGCGTTGGATTATCGTTATTTACTCCTATGTTAATTGTTGTGTTATACACTAAATATACATCTAACATCTTAGTAGGTATGGCGAATGCCGATAAGAAGATATTGAATTGTTTTTGCTATTGGGGTGGCGAACGAATAGTTAACACCAACGGCACGTTCTTGTACAAGGGTGGAATATGTGCAGCTGTTGTAATCGAAGATGGTATCACTTTGAACGAATTATTTGAAGCTGTTTGTGATGCCCTCAAGACAAGTCTGGAGGATAAATTTTTTTTCTACAACACCAAAAGGGACAAGACAAAGCATATTATATTGAATGACGAAAAGGTGGTTACAATACTGTTCCGCTTGAACGAAGATGAAGTCGACGTGTTTGTGGAGGAGACGGGACGCACTCATGACCCTCACCCTCTGTCGAACATTATTCCGTCGGCCAGGTTAGTAGCATAAGATGATTTATGTAATTGAAGTTCTCATGTGTTTGACTTGTCGAATTCAGTTAACTAATGGCATTGAATTGTTTGAATTTATATGTTTTGTAGGGATTCCAATGTCATTGACCACAATGCTACCTCTATTGTTGGAGGAACAACGACAACTTCTAGTTCCATGCCTATTGGAAGTGCTTGTACCCAAGATATGGGTTTGGTGCCTTACTTGTCGGAGAATGCAAATGAGGTATTGTGGGGGGAAAGGTCAATTGTTTGAGAGCCCTGACCTTTTCAAGCAAGCTGTCACCATCTTTGCGGCCTTGAACAAATTTTCATTCAAGTACTTGGACAATAGTAGATCCTACTACCGAATAGTGTGTGTCGTTAAGGGCTGTCCGTGGAAGGTAACGACAAAGTGTGACGGTGAGTGTGATCTAGTCCGTGTGATTGCGTTGAATAATGAACATGTGCACATCGCATTAGATGGAACAACTTATAAGCCGACCATTCGTACTAAGCAAGTTGGCTTGATTTTCAAAAATAAGATTTTGGACAAGCCCCAATTTCTCCCGAGGGATATTTGCAAGGAGTTTGAGGTTGCCTTGGGGTGTCGTTTGACATACAATCAAGGATGGAGGGCAAAGGAGTGGGCTAAGGAAACCATCAACGGTCCTCCTTCGGCTTCTTTCCACCTAGTACCATGGATGTGTCGGCGGCTTGTGGAATCCATCCCAAACACTATTGCAAAATGGACGTCAACAGATGAAGGCAAGTTCAAGCAACTTTTTGTTTCTTATGGTTGCTCCATTGCCGGGTTCAACAGAGGTTGCAGGCCGGTGCTAAAATTGGATGCTTGTTTCTTGACCGGATTCTATAGGGGTCATTGTCTCTCGGCAAGTGCACACGATGCCGACGATGGATTGTACCCACTGGCATATGCCATTGTGTCCAGTGAGAATGACGAGGATTGGTTGTGGTTTCTTGAAAATCTCAAAGAAGTTGTCGGTGGACGTTAGGTTGTGTTGGTGACTGGCAGGAATACTTCTTTGCTCAACGGTATCATTAAGGTGTTCGGGGGGGAGTGTAATGCGAGGTGTCTCCGGCATCTAAAGGAGAACTTCAGCACATTTGTTAGTAGCAAGGGCATGAAAAATGAAAGACGGAAGGAGGCTTTGAAGGTGTTTAATGATATTGCATATACAAGGACCGAAGTTATATACAAGTTCCATTTGGGAAGTATGTCTGCATTTCATCCAGATCTGGCAAAGTGGGTGGAAGACAGCAACCCAAAGCACTGGGCGAACGCTTATTTCCCTTTCAAAAGGTGGGACAAGATGTACACTAATCTGGCTTAATGTTTCAACAATTGGATACTGCTGCTGAGGGAATTGGACATCCTCCAATTTATGATTGGACATGTCAACAAGGGGACTGATTTGTTAGTACGTAAGAAGGCCGCGGTTCTTTCAAGGAAATTGCCTGTTGGTCCCAATATTGAGAAAGACATTAAGGAAGCCCAGATGGTTGCACGAAAATATATGCATCGGGCTACATCGCCTACTGAGTTCACGGTATGGAATACGGAGAGGAAGAGTTTTGCGGTAAGGCTCACCCACCCCAAGACGTGTAGTTGTCTTGCTTGGCAGATGTCTGGAGTCCCGTGTGGGCATGCTTGTCGGGCTATCATAAACTCGGGTTTTTCTATCTACGATATGGTCGACCGAATGATGACAAAGGATATGCAAATAGTGATATATGACAATTCCATGTCCCCTGTGCCGTTGCATGACATGCATTTGATATCATCATTAGAGCCGAACTGCATGACTGTTGATGGTGTTGCTTGTACGGACCCTGCATTAAATCCCCCCGCCGTAAGAAGATAGGCAGGACGACCAAGGAAGAGGAGGATTGAGTCGCAGACACAAGAGAAGGCCATAGTGACATGCAGCCGTTGTCGTGAGCCAGGGCACTACCGTAGCACATGCCAATCCGCTATACCGGGGTGAACCGTATTGACATTTGGAGTACTGTCGCTGATTCCATTATTTCGGTATGTGTCGGTCTCTCTCTCTCTCTCTCTCTCTCTCTCTCTCTCTCTCTCTCTCTCTCTCTCTCTCTCTCCTGTGGTGCCTATTTTTGCAAGTGATGTTTTACTAAAAAGGGATCATGCATTAGTTTAATGGAATCTATTTTCTGCTTTTTAAATTGTTGTTGAATGATGACCATTTCGAACACTTCGTTAAATATATTGATTGCTTCATTTTTCTTAGTTTTTTACTCACCACAACGGAGATGCATATTATTGGCACAATAATATGATGAAGACCCTCCAGTAGCATCCCTTGTGGACCCTTCAAACATTGTTGGTTAAGTTTGTTGACTGAGATTTTGCATATTGCACATCACCTTGTTTTACTTTGCACCCTTGCTTTACAATATTGCACCTTACAGAAAAAAGCATTGCACAGTGATTGCAAGTAAAAAAAAATTTACACACTAAACTACAATAGTAGTATGGAATTTATTTATAGTTTCTTCAGTTAATTTATTGTTTATATCTTTATCTTTTTCTTGTATACCATTTTGGTTTTTTAAAGTTATTTTTATTTTATTATCATCCGTTATTACTCATGCCCATAGAAATGAAATTGACAATGTTGGAGCAGTGTCTAATATATGCTTTCATTGATTCTACCAGGTATTTCGTTTGCGGTGGATCATCTAGTTCTCTTGCTGTGGACACACCTCTCTATCTATCTTACTTAGGCATTTGGGCCGTAGTACTGTTGGCACACTCGGTTGGAAAATATCAAAATTGCTATTAGATATTTGTATTGCTATTACTTTGAGACGCACGGTGTCGGGGTAGTCCATAAAGTAAGGAAACCAAACCTTGTCAAATTTTTTTAAATTTTTGTTTGTAAGGTTAAATCTTTATCTTTTTAGGTCGCCTATTTTTTTTAACATTACGTAAAGCTTGGCTTTCGCCCACCTCTGCAAATAGTGCAAGAAAATAGACAAACATGTACTAATCACAAGTGCATGTCATTGACTTGTTAATAATCAATGCAGAAGTGCACTATATACTCAACTCCATATACTTGTTAATATTGAAATATAAGTTAGTAATCAATGACAATACCGAACTCCATATACTGAATGAATTATAACATACATAGTTAATTACTAGTACAACAGCCACCACACGAATTTAGGAAGTCCAATATAGGCCGGATGAAGCTGTTGACTCAACGCGTCGCCCTTTTTTCCGAAAACGTAGGCGATCCTTCTGCCATATCCTTTACGGCTTATTGTCACATTCAGCTCTTCATCCCCAATCATGTTCATATCCACGTTAAAAAATGGGACCTTATCGAGCAACCAAACATAGCCGCTCGGTTGGCAGTCTACTTGACTATGTCTAACGAACCCCAACTCCCTCAAGTAGTCCCTATGGCTATCAATGGTATCCGGGGCCTCCACAACCATAATCTCCCCCACATCCACCATACCAACCGTCGTACGGAAGTCCTCATCAATTTTTGGGTACATACCGCAGCAATAAACTACGACATTAAACCCTCCAAAATTAGAAACCGGTAGAACATCATCATTGTTGAGACCCAATATGCGGCGAATTTGAAGCTCGCGTTCTTCTGCCCGTACCTTCTGCCTCCATTCGAACTGTGTGCCACCGCGGGTTCCAATTTGGTGCCATTTTCAAATTCAAAGAAATTTGTTCGACTTTAAAGTTGACATGAACTATGTAGCAACCACCGACGCTCACCAACGGCTTAACTTCGAATGGCTCTCCTGGATTAACGCGTCCATAGACCACGGAAGATAACATACTTGCTAGTGAGAGATTTTTTGACAAAATCTTCAAGACTGAAGATAAAACATACTGGATGGGTTTTGTGAGGTGAAGAGAAGATAAAACATATATTTATACCATTTTCCTGCTTCATATTTCTATTAAAAAATGTGCATCATGGGAAAGATATTATAGTTATTGCACTGTTCCTGATACAAGATTGCACCATTCATGGAACGTGGTTGCACGCTTCAGAAAAATAATTGCACCGAACTAGGTCCAAATGGGGTTGCAGTGTGTGGTCAAGTCACACTGCAGGGGAATATATTCTCCTGATTGCACTTTTCCTCATTTAAGTTGCACCAATCATGAAACTTTGTTGCACGCATCAGAAATCTCATTGCACCCTAGTAGGTTCAAACGGGATTGCAGTGTGGTCAAGTCACACTTCAGGGGAATATATTCTCCTGATTGCACTTTTCCTCATTTAAGTTGCACCCTTCATGAAACATTGTTGCACGCTTCAGAAATCTCATTGCACCCTAGTAGGTTCAAACGGGATTGCAGTGTGTGGTCAAGTCACACTGCAGGGGAATATATTCTCCTGATTGCACTTTTCCTCATTTAAGTTGCACCCTTCATGAAACATTGTTGCACGCTTCAGAAATCTCATTGCACCCTAGTAGGTTCAAACGGGATTGTAGTGTGTGGTCAAGTCACACTGCAGGGGAATATATTCTCCTGATTGCACTTTTCCTCATTTAAGTTGCACCCTTCATGAAACATTGTTGCACGCTTCAGAAATCTCATTGCACCCTAGTAGGTTCAAACGGGATTGCAGTGTGTGGTCAAGTCACACTGCAGGGGAATATATTCTCCTAATTGCACTCTTCCTGATCCAAGGTTGCACCTTTCATGTAATATGGTTGCACAACTCAGAAATAATAATTGCACCCTTCAGAAAATTAATTGCACCCTAGCAGGTCCAAACGGGGTTGCAGTGTGTCGTCAAGTCACTGCAAAGGGGAAGAGTTTGTCGGGTGCAATAACGCTTTTGTAGGGTGCAACGAGTTTCAACGAAAGGTGCAATCTAAACTTATGAACGGTGCAAGGTGGAGAATATATTCGACTTTGACCATACACCATACACCTTTCCAAATACAAAAATAATTGGTTGGAAATCATTGCCCTGGTAAAGAAATGCCATTGCACTTGCACACTATAAATGAAGGAGGTACCAATGTTTGTTGGTTGGATAACTCATTTTGGAAGTTGGTTTAAGGGAAGAAAGAAATGAACAGAGACGACCCTAAATGGAAAGGAAAGGGCATCGCTGAAAGCACTTCTAGCGGTCCACAAAAACGTAGGCATTTAATTCCACGTACGCATTTAATTCCAGGGCCGGCTGGTCTTGTGCAGTTGGCATTGGAAAAAAGAGAGGATGGAGAGGGTGTGTTGGAAATGAACACACAAGAAACAATACATAGAGCCATTACTGTTCCAAGTGAGGACAACGCATTCGTTGAAAACAAAGCTTGGTTAGCTGTCGTGCATGGTGGATACATGTTTGAGCCGGGATACACAAACTTGGCGAGTGTCAATCAAATGCCTAATTTGCATTGGCTCAAACTTGTAAGTTGTTGTACGTAGTTTATATATGTCAGTTCTTTATTTAATGATAAAATCGTAAATGAATGACTATGTTGTTATTGTTGTTCAGGTTGTTGCGTTGGTAAAATCATGTGTGCACGACGCAGTACGTGGAGCTATGCTTGAGTTGAAGGTGAGTAAGTTTTTGTTGACATCATTTGGACGAACCGAACTATAATTTTGTCTTGTTTGATTGATTTTTAAACCAGGATCCCACAGGATCGATTCGGGGGACTGTGAGTGAGAAGGCAGCACAAGTGTACGACGGGATGCTTAAGCCAGGTGTCTGCATCGTACTGAGAGAGATTGTGTTGTGGCGACCAGGAAAAATCTCCTACTTAAATATCACCAGTGCAAACATTGAAACCGTCTATGGAAACTAAAAAGGGGTAGTCCCACATATGTTATCATTTGGATATTGAAGTTGGTGTAACTTAGATTTTTAAGGTATTGAAGAAAGATCAAAGCCAAAGCTGCATCGGTCGGAGATTTGTCGTTCAGTTTTGAGTGCGCCGGTTGGGAGCTTTGGTTCTACGTCTGCTTTCGTGACTTGAGAGAAAGAGAGACAGAGAGACCTACTGTGGGAAAATGAACAGTAGCTGTTTTTGTAGAGAAGATTGGTGGGTGGGTGTGTTTTTGTAGAGAAGATTGAGTAGTGCGAACAAGTTATTCCACTACAACCATTAAAGGCAACAAGTTAAGAGATAAGACAAAGATTATGTAGTAAATGGTACAGAAATGAAAAGATAATATTCAAATAAGGTTTATGGGGGGGGGGGGGGGGGGTTATATTACAATTCTCTCGACTGTGGATGTACGATCTGTTAGGTCAGCCGGCTGCATTGAGTCCAAAACCTCTACCCGCAAATCAACAAGGTTTATCGCTACACAAAACCAGTGATCAGTCTCACCATCTCCGAAAAGTACAGGTAGAATAAGCTGCAATATTATCCATCGAGGAAATTATGAGTCAGTAGGACAAGATTTTCCAAATACTAAAATGGACAAGCTGAAATGTGAGGCCGAAGTAACATACCGTGCTGCATTTTCGTACGTCATAATGAACTTTATTCACATCACATGCATCCCTCGTATACGCATTAAACTTCGAATTAGTGGCCTTACCAAGATTTATCTACAACTCAAGTTGAAAATAAGACAAATTATGTTTTCTCCCGGTAGGCCAGGTTGCATGTTATGTTGCAAGTACGGACAAAACAACGTACCACGAAATCAGGATGGAAAATGTGGCGCTTCGGATGCAACTTTCCTTCTTCCTTCTGCTGAAGTTCATCCATCATGATCAAGTCCCTTACAGTATGGATAACCTGTTGGTGGTTGGAATGGTTTCATTATGCATAATTGAACCATTAATAATTCCAAATTTTAATGAGAATTCGGTAACTTACAAGCTTTGACACAAGGCCCCTTGGCCTGAACGAGCGGTGCACATCGTAGAAAGTCAGCGGCCATTTTGCACCCACAATTTTTATACATGTCTCACTACATCAAATAAGTTGTTACGAAGATTTGTCATTGACTTTTTTTAAGTAACTAGTTAACCTCAATGGCAAGCATAAAGGTGGAGTCCTTACTCGGCACTAGTAGGTCCGTCTTGCTTCGGCTGGCGAATTAGAAAGTCCACAATCTTCTTCTGCTCATGTGTCATCTTTTGTACTTTGAAGAGTGGGGTTGCAAGGTAAGGAGCTGCAGTTGATTTACTCTGTCTCGTTTCCCGAAACCCTCGTCTCCCTGTAGGCTCAGTAGACGCATCCCCCTTTCCACGTCTACGGTAACGTTTCACTTGTTTGTCACCCGGAGTTTGTGCTTCAACATGGCCTTGTATAGGGGTGACTTCTTTATCACCTTTTTCTCCTCCGTCGTTAAATGACATTTCCTGCAAATCAAAATCAACTCACTGAACATTCTGAAAGGTAATTCTGACAACAAATGGTACTGCAGAACTAGATTTTAAGGTCATTCTGTAATCTTTTTAAGGGGCAGTTCTAAACCAATGTGAAAGGAATTAGGACAATAAAACTATATAAGTTTGTAACATACCGCCGTTTCATCAAGTTGACCTTCTTTGGGGCTGACATCTTTATCACAGGGACTTTAGTAGTTGCCATCGAAGACATCAGGTTCATTAGGGGCCTACAAATTAACAAATACATAAGTAAATGCATAAGGAGTTTCTTAAGCTAGTCAAACCCAATCGGGCTACATGTGAGGGTATTATTCACAGTAAGTTCAGACTTTATATTTACTATGGGGGGATGTTTTTGTACCATACCTGATTATGAACAGAGGGACCATCTTCCTTGCAAATCAATCTCTCACAACCGTCAGGGATCCGAACTTCAACATCCCGCAGCATAGATAAGTCATCATCCCATTTACGCAAGTTCTTTAAACGTTTTAAGAAAGCATGTATCTCATCATGGTATGCTTTAATAGGTGCCTATAAATGGTACATTATTTGAAGTAAAAAACAGTGATGGAAAAGAAAATCGCACTTTATAGGAAGAATCAATAGTTACAATCGATACACCAATTCAGAGACACATCACCTCATTCTTCATGTTATGGGGGGGGGGGGAACTGAGAGTACACAGACTCCTTCGTAGGTTTGTCCTCCGGCTCAATACTAATTCGGTCATCAATCAACTCCTTCGTCCATAAGGCAATGGGAAGGTCACTTTCTTCGCTGCCAATCTCAACATTCATCGGAAAATGATGAAAGTATATTATCTGCATAGTGAGTATAAATGACATTATCTTTCACGACAAAATATTGAAATCAATAAACTTACAAATAATTAAAGCACGAAAAAAATTTACACACCATCAATAGAAACAAAGCTCCGCCAACACCTTGGGCACTGGAAGAAGGGCCTTTCGATGCTTTTATCTTATAATTTCTTATTTCTTCTACCAACCAATTGAGGACAAATTCAGGCCACTTGTACCTCTTTATCTTCTCCATTTCGTCCGTGACCACACCCGGAAACAACCGACTACCAACAACATCCTTTTGCGTGGGACACAAGAAACATCCCAAACCAAACAACATGTATGCCCTTTGGAATTTGTCATCACATTTCTTCTTCAACACTACATCTCGCAACACGCTCAATTTTATTCCTTTAAATTCCTTAAAATAGTCATTCATCTTGTCTCTGTGCATGCCTTCGCACACAATCGGCACGGGTATATCTCCAATCGGCAATCCCGAAACCCTCGCGACATCTTCCTCCGTTATAGGGCACACACAACCATTTTTAAATTCCAAGGTTCGGTTGTCGGGATTAAAGCGGTCGGCCAACTTCATGATAAAATCTCTATGCAGAGTTGCACATTTCAACAATAGAAGGTTATGGAATGGATTACACTTCTTCAATGCTTTCCTTTGTGATTGCGTCAATTGGGAATTCAACTCCACAACTTGTTTTGGAGAACAACGAGTCCTATACTTTGTCTATAAGAATAAAAAATAAAGCAATGTCAGCAATCACGACAATAGGGGACTACAAAACACGTATGAAAGAGTTGGCATGTTTTCGTACCTGCACTTGTTTACTGTCCGTCTTCATCTTCCTTGGATGAGGGGGAAGTTTCTTGCCAAACTTCTCGAGCCCTTTTGCCATAAATTTTTTTCCAATTCGGTATTTTATCTTGCCAAACTTCTCGAGCCCTGTACATCAACTATTTAGACAAAGGAGAAAAAGTGAGTTACCTAAAGTACAAATAAATGTTACACAAGACTAATGTGAAGATTACAAAATAAATATCATGATTACCACTTCCGGACAGGGGAAGAGCATCATATATTCTAGTTCCCCCATGGCTTGCTTAACACCCCATCCAAAATCCTTCCTGCATTAAATCAAAAGTCGGGAATTACAAATATGCAATGCAATTATGCAATACTAATTATCCATTATCGTATGGGAGTTAAATTTTGTTTATGTACTCACATAAAAATAGGAAAACCATTGTCATTATAGTCCTCATCGGAAGACTCCTCATCGGGTTCAGAATTTCGTGGACGCTTTTGTGGACGACCGTCGGGGTCCAATTCTACGGCATTTTCTGAAGGGCCGGCCTCATCGGGTACAGGTTCTTCATTTTCTGACAACCGTCGTGACTTTAGTTCAACTCTCTGAGCGTTTGCCTTAGAAAATGGCATGATTACCTACAATCAAAGGATTAAACTTTATAATATAACAACACATGCGCTTAATCACACCATTTAACTAGTCACACACAATATAGATCACAATGGCCACATTATGATCTTATATATCCCAAATTTTCAGCTATAAACATACTTTAATGCGTAGTATAATAGAAAAAAAGAAAAGAAAAAAGAGAAGCAGATTCTTGTCCAAAGAAGTGACAAGTTTTCATATAGTAGTACTTGTCCAAAAAAACATGACAAAGTCCAATCATCTAAGTATCCAATGAGAAATAAAAATGTGGTTAAGGACACACACCGCTGTGACTGTGACAACTAATACGTAAATATCAGATCATAACAATCAATATTGAGCAAATCCATACAAACTAACTCCAGTGGATAATTAACCATAATCATTCAAGAAATTTAACATGCATCTTTAAGTACAAAGAGCCGTAAAGAAAATACCACTATATATTTGATAGGAAAAGGGATAAACAATATGCATATCCACAAATCCATGGTTCATTGTGAAAGAAAAGCCAAATATACATCACAATCATCCTTCCAATCTGAATTTTCCCTAAACACAAACAGGATGCATTCCAATATGGAACACAACGACTAGTAGACAGACTACAACTTTATGGTACATAGACTAAACTCCTTTCACAAGCTGGGAAGTTATAACAATAGAGCTGAAATTGCATTTCCAAGAGATAATTGCAGTTTGCATGTATTTAACTTCTGGGTATTTCTTTAGCACCTCAGGGCATGACAATAGGACTAAATAGATGGTCACCCTAAACAAGTGCAGGCATTTAAACTAATGCAACTGTGTTGACTACTTATTATCTTAATAACCGAAGTGGCGCAGGGGCTTTCAAACTGGAGTTAGAGTTGACGCTCCTAACAAGGTACACTCTGATAGAACTTTTGGGCACAACAAGTATGAAACTGAAAGGGTGTGACAACTGGAGTGGGTAAAATCTGATTACCCTACTTTTAGGCATAGCACGTGCCTAAGGCGATCACCACGAGAGGGTGAATAGCTCGGCACCACATAGGGAGTCCGTGGGCCCTGTGCCGAGCTGATCCCGGACCATGAATAAGGTCAGGATAATTAAATAAGTTAATATATCAGGATGCGCTAGCTCGGCATAAGACATAAAGGGATACCCCTGGTATGGCCGAGCTAGTTAGGCTACGTGTATAGCTTGAATAGCATTCTGGAATACATAATTCAGCTCGGCGTAATAGGCTGAACTATGTACGAGTTATCCCGAGCTACGTGGAAGCACGGCACCGCCACGAGAAGGGCGGTGAGACATTCCAGAATATTCTACAGCGGCTCCTTATAAGATAAGGAGCAATCCCGTGAAATAAGGGATTAATATGGGAAGTCCTAACGTGAATAGGAGTGTACCCCATATAGGGAAGAATCCTATATGGAAACAAAGACCCCTGCTAGACGAAATCTAGCAGGACATGGAGACTTGCCCCTAATAGGAAAGTCCTGTTAGGAGAAGGATTCCTAAAAAGAATAGGAAACAGGGGCACGAGATGCCTAATGTGAAGAACATCTACACCTATAAATACAAGGCAAGAACCATGACAAAAGGTACGCTGTGAAACCTATTTTCATACGCATTGTGTTTTGAACTTTCAAGTACGTGATACTAACTTAGGCATCGGAGGGCCTTTGCCAACGAGAGGCAAAGGTGCTCTAACCCTTTTTCTGTCTTGCAGATCTAGGGTTGACCCAAGGAAGCACGTGATCCAGGGTTACGTGGAATTATCCCCGTACAATTGGCGCCGTCTGTGGGAAAAGTTACGGAAAAAGTTCGATCCCTCTCAACGGAGATCAACAATGGTGCTTTCAGAACCCCTTTTATGCACTCCGCGACGAAAGGATGTAGAAGACGATGGTACCACGCTTGTGTATACTACGAGAAAGAGCACAAGAGTGGACAAAACTCCTCTGGTCCTAAGAGCACCACAGAAAAAGCCAGTAACCAAGAAGTTTGACATGAGGAGTATCCCTGAGATTCCAAAATTCAGGGATACACGCCTAATACACCATGATTCGCCAAAGGCAAGGCACTCAAAGACACCGCCCAGGGGTGGGGAGGCCTCCACCCGACGTGAGCGAGGAAGGAGCCCCCCAAGGAGGGATGGTCACAGGCACACAAGGGATCGACAGAGGGAAGATAGCCTTGACAGAAAAGAGCAAGAGGCAGAGGAATTGGCCCGTGAAGTTACTCGACGGGAACGAGAAATTCAGGACTTGAAAAAGCAGCTCCAAGAGAAGGAAAAAGATTTACGCTCACGGACGAGATCCGTGCAGTATGAGAGACAAGAAAAAAGTCGTCACCACGACAACGTTTCCACTGACCGAGCTGCCTCTCCACGAAAAAGGAGAGACAGGAGTATTTCTGTGGAAAGAAGGGAAAAGAGGAAGCATGCTAGGGACAGATACGAGAGATCTGGATCCAACGAGCACATTCCCGAACAGCATGCGAGAAGGAGGAATACTGACCGAGCTGGTCAAGGCCCAAGAACTGCACGAGAAGCAGCTAAAGAGGCCCTAGGCCAGATCTCCAAATCACCATTGGCCCACTGGATCCGCGCGGAGAAGACGCCGAGCAGGGTGAAGCACTCAGCGTTCATCCCATACGAAACCAGCACGGATCCTGTGGCCCACATTCAGCATTACCAACAGGCCATGTTCATGCATGAGCAAGATGATGCACTGCTATGCAAAATGTTCCCATCCAGCCTGGGGAAAGTGGCACTGAGTTGGTACCATAAGCTCCCAGAGGGTTCCATCCTGTGCTGGACTCAGTTGGCCGAGGAGTTCACTGCTCGGTTTCTTACAAGCCGAGCGGCTCCAAAGACCTTTGATGCGCTAACCTCTATGAGACAGAGGGATGATGAGACTCTGCGTCAATACTCGAAGCGCTACTGGGAAACCTTCAACGAAATTGAAAATTGTAGTGAGGAGTATGCCCTAGCAACATTCAAAACAAGTCTGCCTGTGCATAGTAAGCTACGAGAATCGCTTACCATGCACCCAGTCAAGACTGTGGCTAAGTTGATGGAAAGAATTCAGGAGCATGCACGGGTAGAGGATGATATCTTGCAGGCTGGAGGGAAGATCGTAGCAGGGCAACCTCAGCTCCCGGAAAAGAGGACAATGGAGTCAAAGGTATACAAGAAGGACTTCACAACAGAAAGAAAGGATTACGCCCAACAGAGGAAGGACAGAGCTAATCCAGATCCCAAGTCATATTTCAGCGTTATGGCAACTTTCAATATTCCAATCTACAAGATGCTGTATAGAATAAAGAATGAGCAGTGGTTCAGAAGACCCCCAAAGATGACTGGGAACCCAGAGAAGAGGAGGGCTACCAATCAACACTGCAGCTATCACAGAGATTGGGGGCACATGACTGAGGACTGCGTGGAGTACAAAAAGTTTTTGGATGAGAAGGTGGCGGAGGGTCATCTCAAAGAATTTCTAGCTGAAAGCAAGAACGACGCCGAGCTGATAGAGGAGATGGACTACGATAAAGGTCCAAAAGGAACAATCCATATGATACACGGACTGGTGGCCCCATACACAAACAACGAGATAAGGCACATCCAAAGGATTAACGGGCATGCGAAGCAAGTCATGAAGCTCGGCGCGAAAAGGTCAAGACCTGAGGGAGTCATGGAGGCCCCAATCACCTTCACTGACGACGACCTGGATGGGGTGTCAATACCCCATAATGACGCGCTGGTGATCACCCTACGAATAGGGGAATATAACGTGGAAAAAATCCTTGTGGATCAAGGGGCTAGCACAGAAATCATGTACTACGACACCTTTAAGAAGATGGAACTCCCGACGAACTCGCTGCAAAAATGTCTTGTCCCTTTGGTTGGCTTCAGCGCGCAAACGGTATGGCCTATGGGAAAGGTCACTCTACCTGTCCGAGCAGGGTCGGTAGTATTGAAGACTGATTTCCTTGTGGTGGACATCCCTTCTTCCTATAACGTGATTATAGGAAGGACATGGATGCACAAGATGAGGGCGGTCTCTTCAACTTACCACCAAAAGATTAAGTACCCCGGGGCAGACGGAATAGAATGCATCAGGGGCGACCAGAAGGTGGCCGATCAGTGTTTTGCCCTGGTCTTGAAAAAGTCCCCAAAGGCCGAGCTAGTCCAAACAGTTGAGGTCCCAGACCAACCAACTTTGGAGGATGTCGGGGGTGATCCCACCAAGAAGATGGTGGAGGGACTGAAGAAGATACAGATTCAGGAGGACGATGCAGAGAAGTATTTCCTGATCGGCGAGACCCTCTCCGAGCTAGAGGAAAGAAATCTGGTTACTTTTCTTAAAGACCACGTTGATGTGTTTGCTTGGACCCCCCAGGAAATGCCTGGGATAGATCCTGAAGTCATTTGCCACCACTTGAACGTGGACCCTCAGCACAAGCCAGTTGTGCAGAAGGCAAGGAGGTCGGCCCCACAGCACGCAGACGCTGTAATTGAGGAGGTAGAACGGCTACTAGAAGCGGATGCCATACGAGAAGTGAGCTATCCAGATTGGTTGGCCAACACAGTGGTAGTCAAAAAGAAGAATGGGAAGTGGAGGGTCTGTGTGGATTTCACCAGCCTCAACAAAGCATGCCCCAAAGACAGCTTCCCACTTCCCAGAATTGATCAACTTGTGGATGCTACATCAGGCTATGAAAGGATGAGTTTTCTTGACGCGTATCGAGGATACCATCAGATAGCTATGTACGAGCCCGATCAAGAGAAGACGTCCTTCATCTCCCCCAGAGGGCTCTACTGTTACAAGGTTATGCCGTTTGGGTTGAGGAATGCTGGAGCAACCTATCAGAGGCTAGTTACTAAGATGTTCAAGGAGCAGCTCGGCAAGACTATGGAGGTCTACATCGACGATATGGTAGTCAAAAGCAAGTTAAGGCCTGATCACCTTGCCGATCTAAAGGTAACCTTCAACATTCTAAGAGAATACAAGCTTAAGCTAAACGCTTCCAAATGTGCCTTCGGGGTCAGCTCGGGGAAGTTTCTTGGGCACTTAGTAACTAAAAGGGGGATTGAAGCTAACCCAGATCAAATCACGGCCCTGCAAAGCCTTCAAAGCCCAAAGACCACGAAGGAGGTCCAAAGGCTAACGGGGATGGCAGCAGCTCTAAATCGCTTCATCAGCAAATCCTCAGACCGCTGCAAACCTTTCTTTCAACTTCTGAAGAAGAGAGAAGGCTACGAATGGGGAGCCGAGCAGGAACAGGCCTTCCAGGAGTTAAAAAGCTACTTATCATCACCACCCTTACTCTCTACTCCAGAAGCTGGGGAGCGGTTAATATTGTACTTAGCCGTATCTGATCGTGCGGTCAGCTCGGTCCTCCTACGAATAAAGGGGACGGAGCAGGCCCCAGTTTATTTCGTAAGCAAAACACTGTTGGATGCTGAGACACGTTACCTGCCGTTGGAGAAATTGGTATACGCTCTTGTCATAGCATCAAGAAAGCTACCCCACTACTTCTTGCAGCACCCCATCACCGTATTCACTGAGTATCCACTAAGAGCCTTGCTCAGAAAGGCAGATCTCTCTGGCAGGATATCCAAATGGTCCATAGAACTGAGTCAGTTTGACCTTGATTACCAGCCTAGAACAGCAGTCAAAGGGCAGATTCTAGCGGATTTCGTAGTTGAGTTTACTCCAACAGTGGCACCACCGCCACGAGAAGGAGCAAACTAGAAAACCCGAGCAGCCAACGAGAATGGCCGATTCGGAACCAGACGAATGGAGGCTTTACGTAGATGGGTCAGCCTGCAACAAAGGATCTGGAGCAGGGGTTGTGCTTTTCTCTCCAGAAGGATTGGTTCTGGAGCAAGCGCTGCGGCTGGGATTTAGTGCCACCAATAATGTGGCAGAATACGAAGCCTTGATTGCGGGATTGAAGAGTGCCCTAGAACTAAAGGTAAACAAATTGCGAGTATTTTGTGACTCACAATTAGTTGTTAACCAGCTTTCAGGAGAATACGCTACGAAAAGCGAGAAGATGGCCGCGTACTCAGAGGCAGCCAAAGATCTGCTTGATAAATTTCCTGAAGTCCACATCCAGCAAATCAGCTCGGGTCAGAATGCACATGCAGACTCATTGGCTTGCCTGGGATCAGCAATCAGGACAGAGTATCGCCGCACAGTGACGGTGGATTATCTGGGCGAACCGAGCATTGGCCGATCGGTGGAGGTCGTGATGGAAACAGAGTTTGGGCCGAGCTGGATGGACCCAATAGTGGCATACCTACGAGATGGGACCTTGCCAGAAGATAAGAGGGAAGCACACAAAATCAAGACCAAGTCCGCACGCTTTTGGCTCTCTCCAGAAGGTAAGCTTTATAGAAAGTCTTTCCTTGGACCATATTTGTTGTGTGTACACCCAGCACTTGTTCAGAAATTCCTCCACGAGATCCATGCTGGAACTTGTGGGGGACACACCGGTGGCAGATCTATAGCCCACCGAGCAATATCCCAGGGGTATTGGTGGCCTTACATGCAGGAGGATGCAAAAGCTTTTGTCAAAACTTGTGAGAAGTGCCAGAGGTTTTCTCCCCTCATCCGAGCCCCAACAGAGGATCTACTGCCTCTAACCAGTCCATGGCCATTTGCTCAATGGGGATTGGATATCGTGGGTCCTCTCCCTATGGCAACGGGGAAACGAAAATTCCTACTCATTGGCACTGATTACTTCACCAAATGGATAGAGGGGGAGGCTCTTGCTAAAATCACAGAAGCCATGGTGGAAAGGTTTGTGTGGAACAAGATAATCACAAGGTTTGGAGTACCTTACTCCATCATCTCGGATAATGGATCCCAGTTCGGCAAGAAGTTCAAAGCCTTTTGTGCTCAGTACGGCATCAGAAACTATTACTCCACCCCAGCTTACCCACAGAGCAATGGGCAAACTGAACTGATGGAAGAAATACATGGTAAGGAGAAATCATAGAACATCCCCGTACAACATACTAGTCATATAACTCTCTCAATTTACACAGAGCTATACTGACATTAACGGTGGGTGAGGCAGTTAACTTGGAATAAGGGCAGAAAGCATAGCCCAGTTAATTCTCTTTTGTTGGAGTTTTTTATCCTAAAAACAGAATACCACAATGTGGTTCCAATTTTGAATTCCCATTATATTCACAGAGACTCTTGAACTCATCAGCCGGAAAACAAAAGCAGCCCTTATGGATCCCAAGGTGATGACATGTTAGAACCCTTCATTTCGTTTAGTTTCTGGTTAGGGATTATTAAGTTTGGGTTGAGAACCCAATGGATACATGCATGGTTAATCTTAAAATTTGGAATAACCACATTAAACAACTCAAAACCCTAGGATTTTTCAATCCGTCGACCTTAATCAAACAGTCAAGAGAGAGAGAGAGAGAGAGAGAGAGAGAGAGAGAGAGAGAGAGAGATACCTTAGTCGAAGTTGGAAGGTCTGCTTCCAAGCTCGTCGATCAGTTCAAAATCCCCAAACTTTGTCTTCGTGTTTCACCTCATCGCCTTTCTCTGTGGCTCGTCGCTCCGTGGAGTAATGGTAGAGCAAACCGAGAGACGGGGAGAGAGAGATCAGGCCAGTTGGGGGACAGAGACAGACGGAGGGAGAGACGGAGAGGAAGAGATCGCCAGAAAAGGGGGAAGGTGGGTTTCAAAAAAATTCGTTTTGTTTCAGAGGAGGAGAGAACGTTATTTTGGGTTTTGGAAAGGATTGGTTGTTTTGTGTGGGAAATCTTACAAGTGAAGGGTATTTGGGTAAATTTCTTTTTGCCTTTCCATGTATTTGCAAATGTTTTTCTCCTTCCCATGTTTTTCTAATTCCACAAAAGTACACCATGTATATGCAATAAGTTACCCCTACCTCCATTTTTAAGCAATTTCCCCAAAATTGTTTGTGACTTTAAATTTGTACAGGACAACATTAGCTAATAAAATTCATCTATTTTGTAGAAATAAGTTTTTACAAAGTGTCTTTAGGCGCAGACATTTACTAGTACTATTGTAGGTGTGTTTTGTGAGAAGCCTCCTAAATATAACAAATGACATAATTTTGAATTTCTAAACACAATTGGCAATTTACACATCTTGACTCTTATTCTTATATACTCTAACCCCTTCTCATCTCGAACGCGCATTAGTTTTACAAAACCAAAGGAAGCCCAAAAATCAAGAAGTTTAAAAATGTGTTTAATTGTAGACTTTTTGTTTTGAGAACCAAATTTTAGGGGGGGAAATTTATACTCCTAAAATAAAAAAAACAAGCCAACCCTAATCTAAAATAAGTGACTTTTATGTTCACGTATAGAAGAAATCAAAAATCAAATTTGATTTTGAAAAAAATAAACACCCACTTAAAATGCTCACATTTTGGAATTCAACAAATAAAAACTAGGTTAAAATGACGTAGTTTTGAGGGATTAAGTGGTGTTCTCTTTGCACACAGAAAAACGACGTAGTTTTGGCCGCCCTACAACCCTGTAGTGCGGAGGTACACTACGGGATCCCCGGATCTGTTTTTAGAGGTGAACAAAATCAGGGATCCAAGAATTCTGTAGTGCGACACCTGAACTGTTAATCTCGACATTCAATGGCTCGAATTGCGTCTCAGCAATATACAGCTCGGATCGTGCAAATGCCGAGATAAAATCCGAATCATTGATTCCGTGATCAATAACTTAGATGCCACACTACAATATTCCCAATTTCCAAAACTCAGGCTCATTTTCCTAACATACGGTACCAACGCAGTAATCGCTCTTGAACAGACATTTTTATTCCCCTTGCTTTTGTACCATCCCTTTTCGAACAAATTGTCAGTTCCATAGATAACTCAGAGAATCATGGATTTGGCGTGGGTGCTGGTACAAAGAACTTGGTCAATTGACACTAGTAATCATTCATTTTGCATGATTTGCCTCCATTATCCATTATCAACATGATTTGTATATACGGGACATGGTAATTCATTTTGAATATCGTAATATTTTTTCATACTTTTTAATAGTAATTATCCCCCTTGTGTAGCAATTGACATCCCATACCGGATTTCTTTTCAAAAAAAAAAAAAAACCCTTAGGATTCTTCAATACATTAAAAAACGGTTTTTTTAAAAAAAAAATTAATTTTGAAATTCTAGATATAAACAAAATAAACGGTCAAAATACCCTAGGATTCGTGTTCCAACCATACCATACAGATTACAGACACAGCTCTCATCTCTATTCTTGTCACGCTCCTCTTGCTTGTACCGTACAAAGATCCTTCCTCACTTCGAGGCATTGCCACGTGGCCACCACCTCTCTTACATGTCTCGTCGAATCCGACTCAGCATACGCTCCCTCTCCCCCTTTTTAACAACGGAACTACACTGTTCTCTTCTCTCTCTCTCTCTCTCTCCCCATTTCCTTCTCCATCACAACAAACGACGACCCACCCAAATTAACCTATCACTCACACTTCTCTCTCTCTCTCTCTCTCTCTCTCTCTCTAAAATGGCAGAGATTAGTAACAGAAAGCTAATCGTGGAAGTCTGCAACGCCAAAAACCTAATGCCAAAGGACGGCCAAGGAACGGCGAGCGCATACGCAATAGTTGATTTCGAAGCCCAGAGGCGACGGACCAAGACCATTTTCAGAGATCTCAACCCTCACTGGGACGAGAAGCTCGAGTTCTTTGTTCACGACTCCGAGTCTTTGCCCACTGAAATCCTCGAACTCAATCTCTACAACGACAAGAAAACCACCGGCAAAAAGAGCACATTTCTCGGTAAAGTCAAGATCTCCGCTACCAGTTTTTCCAAGTCTGAAGCTGCTGATCTCGTTTACTATCCTCTGGAAAAGAGGAGCGTTTTCTCTCAGATTAAAGGCGAGATCGGGCTCAAGGTTTGGTTAGAGGATCAGGCTACTACTCCGCCGCCGGAGGAGCAGAAGTCATCTGAGGCGGCTGCTCCAACACCGCCGTCTGCTCCAACACCGCCATCTGCTGCGGAGGAGGAAAAACAACCGGAGAAGGAAGAAAACAAAGCCAAAGAGGAGGAGGAGAAGAAGGAAGCGGAAAAATCAGGGGAAGAAAACAAGCCGCCGCCGGAGGGGAAGTTGGAGGATCCTCCTCATCCCGCGGTGGCTCAATCGGGGAAGGAGAAGGCCATGGTGAGAAAAATCCCTAATTTAGACTCGAACGAGTCGTTGGAGGTCCGGTATCACGGCAGCGATCGGAGGCGGAGCTCGTACGATCTCGTCGACCGGATGTCGTTTCTCTTCGTGCGCGTGGTGAAGTTCAAGCAATCGAAACCAGAGCCCGATTCGACGGTGCACGCGAAGCTGGTTATCGGGACACACAGTATCAAAACCAAGAGCAAGACAGAGAATTACAAAGAGTGGGATCAAGTATTCGCATTTGAAAAAGAAGGTCTGAACTCTACTTCACTGGAAGTGTCCGTTTGGATGGACAAGAAAAAAGACACAACGGTTGATAATAATGTTAACTCTACGGAGGAGAGTAGTAGTAATCTGGGAAACGTATCGTTTGATTTAACGGAGGTTCCGAAGCGGGTTCCACCGGACAGCCCACTCGCACCGCAGTGGTACACTCTCGACGGTGCGCCGGGAAATGACATCATGCTCGCCGTTTGGATAGGGACTCAGGCCGACGAGGCGTTCCAGGAGGCGTGGCAGTCGGATTCCGGTGGGTTTATACCGGAGACCCGAGCCAAGGTTTATCTCTCTCCGAAGCTGTGGTATTTGAGACTAACGGTCATCCAAACCCAAGATCTCCAGCTTGGTTCGGGCACCACCGAGCCTAAGTTTAAAAACCCCGAGCTTTACGTTAAAGCACAGCTCGGCGGGCAGCTTTACAAAACGAGCCGCACATCGGTCGATTCCTCGAGCTTGTCGTCTAACCCCACATGGAATGAGGATCTCATCTTTGTAGCAGCCGAGCCGTTTGAGCCGTTTTTGGTTGTGACAGTGGAGGATGTGACCAATGGACGCGCAGTGGGCCATTCCAAGATCCACGTGGCAAGCGTTGATAGGAGGACGGATGATAAATCAGAGGTGAGGTCCAGGTGGTTCAATTTGGTTGGTGATGAAAATAAACCATATGGTGGAAGGATACACGTGAGAGCGTGTTTGGAGGGTGGGTATCACGTGTTTGATGAGGCTGCTCACGTGACTAGCGATGTGAGGGCAACGGCAAAGCAGTTGGCCAAAGCCCCAATTGGTTTGCTGGAAGTGGGTATTCGCGGAGCCACCAATTTGCTTCCTGTGAAAACCAAAGATGGTGCTCGTGGGACCACGGATGCTTACGTGGTGGCAAAGTATGGGCCCAAGTGGGTTCGCACCCGTACGATACTCGATCGATTTAATCCCCAATGGAATGAGCAGTATACATGGGATGTATACGATCCATGCACCGTGCTCACCATTGGGGTGTTCGATAACGGAAGGTACAAGCATGATGAAGCTGGGAAGCAAGGGAAGGATGTGAGGGTTGGGAAACTACGTGTACGGTTGTCTACACTCGATACGAATCGGGTGTACTCGGATTCGTATTCGCTTACAGTGTTGCTTCCCGGTGGGGCCAAGAAGATGGGGGAGATTGAGATTGCTTTGAGGTTCACATGCTCGTCGTGGCTTAGTCTTATTCAGGCGTACGCTAGTCCGATGCTACCTAGAATGCACTATGTATGCCTGTTGGGTCTGGCGCAACAAGATATCCTGCGCCACGCCGCAATGCGTATTGTCACGGCCCGATTGGCCCGGTCTGAGCCGGCACTGGGCCAGGAGGTGGTTCAGTTTATGCTTGACTCGGACACACATGTGTGGAGCATGAGGCGGAGCAAGTCCAATTGGTTCAGAGTCGTTAGTTGCTTGTCCAAGGCCGCCACTTTTGCAAAGTGGCTCGATGGGATAAGATCTTGGGTGCACCCACCCGTCACCGTTATGGTTCATGTGTTGCTTGCGGCTATAGTGTTCTTTCCTCACCTCGCGTTGTCCACAATGTTCATGTACGCATTCTTGATCATAGGATTGAGATTTCGTCATCGTCAAAGGGTTTCACTCCGTATGGATTCGAGATTATCCTACATCGATGTTGTAGGACCCGACGAGCTTGATGAGGAGTTTGATGGGTTTCCGAGCATGCGATCACCTGACCAAGTTCGTATCAGGTACGATCGATTACGGGCGCTAGCTGGTAGAGCTCAAATGCTTTTGGGTGATGTGGCTGCGCAAGGGGAGAGATTGGAGGCATTGTTCAATTGGAAGGACCCAAGGGCAACTGGGATATTTGTGGTGGTGTGTCTATTGGCCTCACTGGTGTTCTACATAGTGCCATTCAAGGCCTTTGTGTTGGGGTCTGGATTTTACTACCTCCGCCACCCGAGGTTTAGAGGTGACATGCCGCCGGTGCCGATAAACTTTTTCCGGCGACTTCCTTCGTCGTCGGATCAAATTCTCTAAGTCATGAAGCGCGGCATTTGGTTACTCTCCAATTAAAGTAGAAATTAGTTGGGGTTTGTTTTGTTAAATTAGGAGTATTTCGTTAGCGTTTGATTTGGTAAAATAATGAGGCACCTTTTACAAAAGGTGACTGTTGAATTTTGGTGAGCGGGGAAGCCTTGAATTTACAAAAGGTGACTGTTGAATTTTGTGTGCATTCATTAATTCATGTACTATTAAAAATGAACACACACCTCAAAGCAACACAGGGTACTGTGCTATGAAGTGACCGTTGCAATTTGCATGTTGCCCACCAAAAAGCAACATTCTCCCCACTGAGCAGAATCAGTTTTCAAATTCTTGTAGAACAATTATTCTGCACTCCGAAGACAAAGACGTGCCTAAAATAAGAGAATGGAATAATAATAAATTAATTAAAAAAGAACAATTATTCTGCATTCCCATTTCAACGCCGCATCATGTTATTGTCGTTAACCTTAGGAAAGTGCTCTTTGGCAACAATTTGTTTTTTTTTGTTTGATATCGGATGTCCGGATAATTTGCTCGCATATCTCATCTAATTCTGAGATACTGTAATTAATGATGAAACAAACCTCCAATGCCCTCAGCTACATTTGACCTCCATGAGATTCAAACTTACTACCTTTTGGGGGAGCAAATCCCCTTGGTTGCTTTTATCCCTAGTAATTGTTTTCTCAAGCAACTTGATCAAATTCCTTGGGGTTGTGTTCTTAGGAAACAATGCTACACAAATAACAAATCCAATAACACTCTCACATAGGGGTGGGGCCCACGTGTGGGACTCACCCCTATGTGAGAGTGTTGTGGATGTTGTGTAAAATTTGTTGTGCGTGCAGCTTTTTTTGGTGTGTCCAATGGAGTTGTAAAATAGCTATAGCCATTTGCCCACTTTTCTTTTTTTGCACGGGCCATTTGCCCACTAATCAGTTTGAAATCTTAACTAACATTTTCTCCGCTTCATTTTCCCTACTTTCTCAATCCCAATTCAACTTCTACTTTTGTTCCAAATACAAGTCCGATCCACAATACAATGATTTAAATAAAAAAAATCAAATTTTTTAAATGTTTTATTTTCAACTTCCATCCAAAAATATGTTTGAAAATTATGAACTATTATTAACCTTTAATTTTGTAGTCCGGACAAACATTTTAAGATAGAGGGAGTATCTACCGCAACCCCTCTCTTTCTCCCACCCAAATAGGTTTCATCGTATGTTTCAGTTGACTAGGTTTCAACCCCTCTAATTCCGGCAGCGATTGTTTTGTTGATACCAACTCGATTCCAGCAACTATTTTGCAAATTCCGCCTCATTTTCCGGCAAGGTTTCATGTAAACTACAATCCCAATTCTTGTATATATAACAGTTGGGTTTGATAGGTGTCGGCTATAGCAATTTGGGGTTCCAAATATACAACCTCATACATAACTTTGCCACTTTTCATCCCCATTGGAGTTTGGAGTTCTATAATGGGGGTTAGAAAATAGCTTTGACAACCCCCATATTCATACATGCTCTAAAAGCACTTAATTGCCTTTGAAACAATTACGTACTCTCAGAGGCTATAGACCCCACATGAGTGTGTGGTAGAGCCATAAAAACATATAGCATTGAATAACGAGACGTACCAACGGAGATGAGGGGGCGGTTAACGCAGGTTATCATTCCGGATCTCATTGATTGTCCACCGAAGGTTTTTTATTCGAAAAACACAAATTTGGTGGGTCATTGTGAGATCAACATGTCAACTTAGGGAAAAAGAAATGAAAATGTTCCTTGGAAGGGATCATGAGGGGAAGCAGCTTACTTTATCCACATGACCAAAGCAAATGGAGTAAAATTCAATTTGCAAATCTCAACCCAAAAATTGGCAACGGTCCATCTCATGTCTTTCAAAAGATTATCAACTTTTTGGAAGCTGAAATATAACAAGAGCTCTGAAGCATTCAGCAGCTTTCAATTGTCAAAAAATTAACATTATTATAATTGATTGCTATTTATCAAGTTTATATGGGACTACCATAATGTATAAATAAGTCAGCTAGTTAGCCCACAATGGTTGAAAGAACAGCAGGCACTTCCTATTTCAAAGAACAAGCTGGGAGCTGGCTCCTCAAAAAGTCCATCGCAACAGTTTATGACCTAGAACAGAGTGAAAAATAACTTGACCATTTAGTTATCAAATAAATCAAATGTTTTGGTTTCAAAAGCTAGTTTTGAAAACAAAAATACCCATGATTTTCAATACATTCATTATTGAGCGGAAATATTTTCGAAAATCTGAAATTTTCATTTTGGGGTTTTTAAAAAAAAAATATAGAAAATAGGGGTTCTTTTCCAAAACAAATCTGACAAACAACTTTCTAAAACCGTCAGCCACACAATTTGTCATTTCTAAGGCTGTATTTGATCGAGGATAGGCGACTAAGGAAATGGACAAATCAAAAGACCTAAAGCCATCAGATCCTTCAGCTTTTCTAGTATATATCCATTTCCTCATCCAAATCCTTAATTTGCATAAGCCTAAAGAAAAAGAAAGAACTATCTGACAATTATTAGATTTAGGATAGATTCCACTTACTACTTGTGCTTCCCGTCATGAAACTGAGCATTTTTTGATGACTTGAACGTTTCCAAAAACTGTATAGCATTTTGTACTTCTTGCTTCTGCCTTGACTTGTCCCATTTGTGTTCAGCAGCCAATATCTGGATTATGCGGGGCAATGCCCGGCCCGCTGCATCAGTGTCAAGGAAAGCAAGCCGAGATCTCCTAGCAATGAAATCTATGGCAGATTCACAGTATTCGTGGCGAGCACAGTATGCAACCTCAGCTTCTAGAAAGGGGTATCCATGGGCAAGTCGCTTCCCTAAATTTTCATTCTACAAATTGCCAAAGAAAAATTATAGTCAATAATAGAAGAACCTGCATCAGAGTTCATAGTACAAAAATATTCGCTGCATCATGGAAATGAGCCAACTCAATAGCTTCATATGAAATTTTAATTAGTCCAGTGGCTTTAACTCCTGTCCAAGTTCAGTCACAGGATCTCACTTCTGCTACATATTGGTGCTTAAGGACACATCTCCTTTTTCTTTTCTTAAAGGAGACCTCTCTTTGTACTGTAAAGTTTCACCTTGTTTCTGCAGATACGTGCCAATGTATATATTAGAAAATGATCCATTCTACTGGAACCCCAAATTGCTACTAGAATGTTCATTCCCTAATGATAAGAAGTATTGCAGTTCTATATGATTTGCTCAAAACAGTTCTAAGAAAGGGTGAACTTGAATTGGAGTATTGCAGCTAAATGGATTAGATATGGTTTCTTCAGGTCAGTTCTACAAGATTCGCATTAGCTTGAATTGGTATTCTTCCAATATAAAACAGAAAAAGAGATTGAGAAAGTGCCAACATGTAGTTTGTGCTCCTCCACGAAGACTAGTGATCAGAAACCCCATATACTGGTAAAAGGAAAGATCCATGAATAATCCCAGGTGTACACCACCATTGTGCTTGTTATACAGTAATCAGAAATTAGGGTTGTGTTTGGTTTGAGTTTTGGATTTTAGTTTTTGTAATGATTAGAGGGAGGAATAGAGATAATAATTAAAAATAGGGGTTAGTGATTAGAGAGAGATAGAGAGAAAAAATGTGAATAATATTTAAAAATAGAAGAACTGATTAGATAATAATTGAAAAAACCGAGTCTTGAAAACCAAAACGAACAAGGCCTAGGAACTTAGATACGGCATTTCTCATGTCTACACCTTAAGCATATGGTGACATGTCTAATATGCTAAATCTAGATTCTTAACACAAACTTTGGTATAATGTCAAAGCCATGTAGCCAGAGCACCAAGCGAAACAGAGAAAAATGAATTCATGTAATTACTCCACCTTAAATAATGCTAAATAAAGAAATGAGCTAAATACAAATCAACTCAACTCACTTCCTTCTACCGCATGTAGCATCTCCATTCAAGAACTTGCACATGATTAAAGAAATTTGATCTGAATGAATAATTGAGCACAATCTTGTTTCTATCTACCGATATGTGTTTGAGCAAAAGTAGAGATGTAGAACCAAATCGAATGCCAAATGTACGAACAAAAATCCTTCAGCCTCCATAACATAAATAAATTACAGCCACTCGTTGGAATGAAGTTAAAAGCAAGTTTACAGGGAAGAAGAGAATGACTTAGGTATGTAATGAAGTTAAGAACAAGTTTGTTGAACCTGAGCAATGGCAGCCACTCGTTCAGCCAAAGTACCATACGCATGGGACAAATGTTTTGCTGCAGCTGTGTCCATTACTCCTGGAACAACTTTACCACCATGTGTCTTCTTCATGCGGATATATTGTTGAGCAAGCACTGTAAAAGATGCAGGGTCCCATCCTTCCCCACCAATAAGACGTAGATTGTATGTCAAACATTTGCTTCTGGGGCTCAGCTTTCCGGACT
Source organism: Vaccinium vitis-idaea (assembly GCA_963854785.1). Classification (NCBI taxonomy): domain Eukaryota; kingdom Viridiplantae; phylum Streptophyta; class Magnoliopsida; order Ericales; family Ericaceae; genus Vaccinium; species Vaccinium vitis-idaea. Next base: position 18,776,522 of record OY978220.1, read on the forward strand.
TTATAGCTGCATCAACGGCATCTTCTGACATGCTTACTCATAAAGAAAACAAAAGGTTTCATCAGGATAGACTGACACGCCAAAGATGGTGACATCTTAAGGTTGAGTACACTTCACCTCTTTTTTGTAAAATCACTTGTGAGGGGGTCGCGGGCATCTATAAGAAGCATCTTTTTTGAAATTTTTATTCAGGGAGGGAGATAAGTTAAAATATAAAACAAAATGGATAAAGAAAAGCAAGACATAGAGGATAATTTTCTCAAAGTATTAACATAAAACTTGAAAGCTCAACATAAAACTTAAAAGGATCTTTTGTTTTTTTCTGTTGAACAACGAAAATTAAAAGGATCTTAGTTAGGAACAATACCCTTGCAAAAGAGAATTTAAAGAATGCTGTGAGATTAGGAAATATGATGATCAATGTCATAAAACCTGAGTTTTGTTCAAAGACATCATCAATACCTATTGTACCCACAAAACATTGATAATTTGTTGTGCTTGATACTAATTAATTGGTGCGGCTTGAGTTGTATGTTGCGATTTTCTTATTTTTCAAGATTTCGGAAACATTTCTTTTGCTATTTTCGAATCGTTTTGGGAAGAGAGATTATCATTCCTAAGTTATAACAACACGACATTTCAAAGATGGTTATATACTAAAATGATGTCACCTCAACCTTGCGTTGCACCAGTTTTATGGTATTAAGATTGGGATACTGCATTGCATTGTCTGCAAACATTGCTTCCTTCTGTGGTTTTTTTAATATTTATTGTTAAATTTCAACATGTAGAACTCCAACTTCACTCTTCAGATTTTACTTCACTAATTGATTTAGTATTGTTTTCTCTCTTAAATACAAGGATAGAAAGTCTTGGACCTTATATTTAGACATTTTCAAGAGTCATTATTCTCAATCTTCAATTTTGAAGAATGGGATGAAGTCGTCAAAATTAGTGGAGTTGTTTGGGGAGTCGGTTAAATGTAAAAACAACTGTGGCTCTTCAAATTAGTTAAAAATATGTTTGAAGCATAGATTGGAGTTGCTATTAAATCAATTCTATTTAAGTGTGCTAGTATAGTATATGTCTCCGCCTTTGCATTTTTTTCTCAAAATTCATGATAATCTTTTTTGCTCAAGAGATACAAATTTGACTTGGTTTTTTTTCCTTGAATCTGTTTCTTGACATGTGGTTAGAATATATTTAGCAGCAAAATTTGTTAATGTAGGTCACAACTTGGTATAAATACAGGAGAGCACGACGAAATTTAAATCTATATATCTTTTCAACATTTACGTAGCGAGTCATGATCAATTGTAATTGTATATGTATCGCACATTTGATGCTATTTAAGATGATACCTTATATATATTTATATGAATACGTGCGCACCAATCACAAGAATTACGTTGTGTTCATGAGACGATGTGATAAGTGTCATGTAAATTGGTAGATGTGATATTGGTATCAAAATAGAGTTTACATATATGGTGACCACTAAATTATAAGACTGACTTATTTTTTAACAGACAAGACTAAGAATTATTAATTGATATGTTTTTGTTACTTTAGAATTATGAATTACTCTATACATTACTAATGTTCTTGCTAAATTATTGTTTTGGTATAATTTATGTTCGTGTTTTTTGAATTTTATTAGATTTAGGTCAAATATTTTGGATTAATAGTACCTCTCAACGAGTGGAGAATAAAGAGCAAAAAATAACAAGACAAAAAAGGTCGCTAAAGTCGAAAAACATTTGAAGCAACTGTTTTTTTCATCTATAGTGTCATATCATCTTAATTTTTTTTTCAAATTTCGTTTATTTTTTAATACTTTCTAAATTTCTATTGTTGTGACAACTGACAAATGATGACTACATAAAAATTATGACGAAAAGGTAGACAAAAGATCACAAATATTCAACAAGATGAATAAAAATACCAAAACAATAATTTAGCAAGATTAGATAGATATGCCTCTTAAAGCAAAAAAGTGGGAAAAGAACTTGGGATAACAGAGAAAGATAGTATTTTTCTGGAACATATCGATTATCTTCTATGTTCATCATAGGACTTCTAATCATATAGTTTTCTATTTTGCAAATTTTACTGTTAGCATTTTAAAGATTAATGAATAACTAAAAAGCAAGGCATGAGGTATAACTTTTGTAGCAAGGGGATTGAAATAATATTTAACAGTGAAGTACCAGAGGACAAGTTTGAAGTTTATATACAGTATTATTTTTTTGGTTTCAATTTATTAAGGAAAAAAAGTCCATAGTATGTACAAAAAAACTTCTTACCTTTTTCCTTTAGATTTTTCAACCTTGCATGCCTTTGGTACGAAGAACCAAGCCACGTAATCAAAATAGGCAGTGAGGGGGCAAAGATAAATGAATAGAAAGAGAGAGGGGTATCAGAAGGGTCTCATAAAAAAAACATTAATAAATGGGTAAAAGTATGAGTTCTCACTTCTCACAGATCCAAACATACCACGTTTTTGCTTGTATTTACATCATGGACCACAATGGTCTGAATAAAGGCAGGGCATGACAGAGATTTCACTTGGGACGAATGACAAAACTTTCTCCCATTCAAATCACGCTTTATATGTAGTAAGGAAACTTTAACTATACCAAATACGTGGTAAGGTATTGGCTAAAGACTCTATGGGCCCATTTGTGAGTCCGGATTAAAGCATTGGACGGGACTATTAGTCTAAGGCACCACATATATTGCATTTGGTTGGAACTTTTGCGGCTAAACACGTGTGGGATATACAAAGCCATGCGGGATGTGGTAGTATACATTAATTCCCTCACTATTAGTATGATTGGATAACTTACCATCAGGGATTATAAATTCCCTCCATTATTAATTCAGTCAAACAAACAGGGGCAAACATGATAGTAGTACAAATGCATCAAAGATTCCACACTTTTCCTTATTTCCCCAGAGCTACTGCAAATGCAATATGTTACATAGAAGCCCAGACTAGCAAAGATAAAATTTACCTTCTATACGTCGTCCACTTTCCACCAGTGATTGTGACTAAACCGGGGTAATCTTCACACACGACATGATCCCTGGAAATGCTCTCAGTGTTCTTTGCTCTAGGATCCGTTGCCAGTGGCCGGATACCACTCCAAGCAGAGAGAACATCTACACGCCGTACCTAAATTGTCCTGGTAAATTTTAGTATCCAATGAATGCGGAATAATTGAAGAAAAGAAACACCAAGGCTGAGCGAGAGCGCTCTCTGGTTTTGGTGCAAATATACATTAACTTCAATTGAGAAACCACTGACTTCGTGGTGATGTCTTGATCATGCACAAGAGAACATTTGGAATGTTAACCATCATTGTTTCTCAACAGCACTATTTTACCGACTAATATCCATACCAAATAAGCACTTAGTCATAAATATGGTACTCAACAAACCCAACCAAAAAGGACTCAGAAGAGCTAAGACTAGATTTGAGCAGCTCTATGGCATGGGAAAGAATCTTGGTTTCAATAACAAAAAAGAACCACACTTGAATACTTCACACATTACTTCCGATGCTCCAAAATTTTGTTTGGTTAATAGAAGTGTTGAATATTTTACTTAAATCGTCTTATATTCCTACGAATGACATAAATTGAACAAACTGGAGATGAAATTCAATACATTAAATCTGCACAGTAATGGCCGGAATTTGTTTGACGTGTGAATGCACAAACCTTAACATTAAGGTAGTCACATATCGCATCCAGTATAAACTGAATCTCATCCTCATGTGGTTCTGGAAGCATTGTAATGGTGGTGTTTGAATCTGTAGTGCCAGCAACCGTTCTCCCCAACCACGGCAGCATGAAGACAACACGTCCATCTTTTGTTTTGGGAACAATTAAGCCCATTCCCTCGGGAGAATAGTAATCAGGTAGCACAATATGTACACCACTGCTTGGACAGATCATTGGTTTTGCATCATTGTTAGCCATTTTCCTCAAAGAATCACAAAATGGCCCAGCCGCGTTCACAACAACTTTTGCATATGTATCAAACTCTTTGCCTACATAATTTGACAAGCAACAAGCATCGTTTTAGGCATAATTGATCATATCAACCGCCCCTACTTGGACCAAAATTCTCCATGGACTCAAAACCATTGGAAATACAATTGACAACAGTAAATGAGGGAGAGAAAATTTGAGTAAAGAAGAAAGAGCAACAAAATAAAGAGAGAGGGTAACAAATGGACCAGTTTAGGTCAAAAAGAGAAACTGTTTATTTTCCTTCCTCTTTTAATTTTTCCTCCAAATAAGTCAACGCCCAATACGAAATGCAACAAACTTCTCTTGACACCCGAAGAGGGGTGTCAATAACCACCAACCCCACCCGATTCCCCCCTGTTCACCTGGTTTTGGAATTTCTGTCCTGAACTCAAGTAGTGTGAACTCTTTTGGTGGTGCAAACATCATGACTTCACTTACACTATTCCAAGTCCACCCCTCTAGAGAAAAAGGTTGAAGAACAGATCACAGGAAATTGATTGCATAGAAGAAAGCCACCAAAACTAAAGCTAACGTTAACTTATCATGCTTGAGTAAAACTTGCTAGTAAAGCATGAAGAATAATGGTGACAAATCTCATAAAACAATGACCATACATACCTGTCAGATTATCTCGAACACGAGCACCCATTATACGCTCACTCCCTTCATCTTTTAGAAAGGATATGACTTCAGCATGGTTAAGCACTGCTGCACCTGCTAATGCAGCCGTGCACGCTAAACCAATGTTAAGTCTGGAGTCATTCATTTGACCATCGTAATAAACCACTGTGCCCTTCAAGGTTTTATCTGGACCCTTCCTTGCAAGAGTGGGGAAGAGTTCAACAGACTCTTGAGCAGAATAGTATCTTGACAGGTGCAGCAGCCTTGGTCCTGAGACCAGATCATATAGTTTCAAGCCCATCCAGAAGTACACTACCTCAAACCAGTCAAAACATGGTGTCATGCATGGCAAAGCATGGCATAGGTGTGGAGCATTCTCAATAACCTGTTTGCGCTCCTCAAGGGCATGGAATACGAGTTTCAATTGTCCGTAATCGAAACTAAACACTGCTTTCTCCAAGTACCGAACCCCTACAAACATTGGTTTAAATGAGTACTAAAAATAAGAAGGAAGAATATTGACAATTTCCATTGCACCAAAAAAATAATATATTAAAGATCGCTTCGAACAACAATAGAACAATTACAATAAGATTTTGAATCAAAACTTAGATGAGGAATAAACACTAATAAGCAGAAGATAAATGAGTTTCCAACATTCATAATTCATTTTGTGATAGATAACTCTCTTGTAAAAGTGAAAGGGAAAGAAGCTGATGTTTATATTGCCTTCAAGACAATCTTTCGATGAATCAGTTCAAAGCAAAATATACTGTAGATACTGTACATCAGACCGCCAATACCATTAGTTACGTATGTATCTGCCGATAGATAACCAATACCGAATAAATATCCCAAGGTTGAATCCTGTAGATACTGTACATCAGACGCTATAAAAAGATTTCTCCCTTAGTAATTTGACCTGGAAAACTATGAACCCATTTATAGAAGGAAGGCTCCAATCTAGGATCTCGGACTTTTGGAGATCCAAAGCCATTGAAGCGGCAAATATTACTAACAGATCACAGAGAAAGAGCAAAACAGAGTAAAGATACTTAACTTCTACAATATAGGTAATTGCATCTTCTTACTCTATTTGTCCATCCCTCATCGGGAGAATGACTAGAAATAATTCAAAGGTCAATCCATATGCTTTCTTTTATTCCGTATAATCTCTTCTTTCCCATTCTTTCCTCTTTATCTCCGAATTTGATAAAAAATAATGAGCATTACAATATTTCCCTTTTGACAACCATACATATAAACTTTGCCCGTATCCAGTAAAATATTTATCCAGACTACATCAGTTGCTCTAATTCACGGATTACACGGTAAGTTTAAAATTTTCTTTTCCAAACGAAGTAGCGAAAAACACAAAATTTGGACTACAAATACACTACTTTGCAGCACGAAATCCGCATTTCACCTGATTTTCCCATGAACAGCTTCTAACACAATGAATTTTTTGAGGATTTTGTGATATGGGTAGAGCTTCTTGAGATAGAAATATCTTTGGGCTGCACATAACCGGTCTGGTTCAATGTTTTTTAATCTAGTCATGCATGAACTCCATCTGGCGCAATAACAAATTTATTCAAAATATTCATGTTGCAGGGAACCATAAAAACCAATAACAAGTGCATCTACAGACATATCTTATATTATTTTCAAGTGATTCTAATAAAACCAAGTGACAACAAATAAACCCGGATCTTTAACGTAGACTATTCTTCACGTCAGCAAAACTTGAAAAAAAAAAAAAAAAAAAGAGCAATCTACTAAGCATAAAATATATCCATAAAAAAGAACACATATAGTCAGTGGTAGATACTTAACAAACATCCGGAAACCTGAGAAGCTTGCATAATTGACATAACCTAGCAGGAATGACCCTACATTTGGAGCTTCACCAATTGTATGCTAAATCTGGATTGTCAATCCTGTATTCAAGAATCCAGTTCCTACTTCTATTCTCCTACGAAACCCTTAAAAAATATTTACCCACAGCTGTACTTTGGCCAAAGCTACGCACCGGTTTTAGCTAATGCTAAAATTTTGCAAGCCATCATTGTTCCTACCACTCTCGTTATGGGACATGCATATAGCAATTCAATCAGGTATTTTGCAAGAAAATTAGGTGAAACCACATTGTTAAATACCAACACACTTGCGCGTCACCGTATTGCTGGGGATGCTGGATGCGTGACATGACACAGACACTTGGGACACGACCAGACACACATAGGAGCTCATGCTTTTGAAAATTTAAAATCTTTAAGGGAATAAATATTTATATCATCAAACGTATTGAACCCAAATTGTACTATTAAACATATATGTATGCATATAGGCATACATCTGTCAAGAAGGGTCGATCATGAACTTTTAAAGTGTACTTTTTTGTACTCTTAATAGGTGCACTATGACACCCGCTAGCATTTCCCTTCCATAGCTAGTAGCACTAGACATGCTTTTGCAAGTAAACATGAGCGTCATCACAACCTAAAACCCTAACCACAATATCCATATCAGAATGCATATACAAACAAGGAAAATGCGACCCACATCCCTTAGCGTGGTGGATAATGTGCAAAAGTCGTATCCATATTCGAGAAAACCATACGGATATCCGTGAGTTTATTGACATCTGTGAGAAACTTGTTTGACACTATATGCAAATTATCCACCCTAGAGACAATCATCTATACAGTGTACATTAATTGCCTACCTCCGTGAATAAGTTTGGTTGATCGTGAAGAGGTTCCAGACGAGAAGTCCTCTCTCTCGACGAGTCCCACCCGGAGTCCTCTAGTGGCAGCATCGAGCGCAACCCCGCATCCGGTGGCCCCACCGCCCACGACGAGAATGTCGAGCGGATTGGCGGGGCTGGCGCCGATCAACGCCGACTCCTGGACCGCCCTCGGTGGGACGACGGCGTATGGGTCGCCAATCTTACTCCGGACCGACTCCAGGGCCGGCCCACCGCCGCCATCGTTGGCGGAGACCGAGGAGGGGTGGCGGAGTAAGGCGTAAGTGCCGCCGGCCGCGATGGAGACGGCGATGGCGGTGGCGCGGAGGCGGTGGAGGCGAATGAAGTGGGCCATGGGGGTGATGGGGGTGGAGATGGGTCGGAAGAAGTTGGTTTTGGTTGGAAAAGTAGGCTTTTTGTGCGTTGGGAATCGCAGAGTCTAGTGGGAGAGGTGAATTTACCGGAATGCCACGCTGAGTAAAAGAAAGGGGTGGGACAGCGTTGGCTTGGTGGTGCAATTACTATCGTGTACTCCTATTTGGTTCACCGCCGAAAATCAATTGAAACGCCAAATTTTGATTTGAAATTCTCATGTGTGGATGTGGTTGATACTCTACTCACGAGAGACATGACACAATGTTGTCAAAGCAAGAGGTTGGAAATATGTGAAGCCCTTCATTGACATTACAGTGTTTTGGAGGCAATTTAAGGCGTCTCAGGTCCTCTGTGCCCAAAACCTTGTGCCTATGTGCCGAGGAGTTTTGGGCCGTCGAATTGTAATTTTTGTTTTTATGTTTTAATTTTTCTGGGTAATCCAACAACCGGAAAACACTTCGGCACAGAGGTACAGAGAATCTGGGCTCATTTTAAGGAGGGGCGGAGTTCGGTACTATAGTTAAATATGGATATGCGTGTTTAATTAGTCTTTTGTTTACTTTAACACTTGTTGGGTCAAATATGTAAAATATGGAACAAATTAAGCTTGAATTGATCGCCCCTATCCCTATGACGTTCATCGTGTTATTTTTAGAAATTCTTCCAATTCAATGGCGTTACGTCTTTCCATCTTGATTAAGGGTATTTAGGGCTCGTTTGGTTGCTTTTATAAATACCATGAATCAAGAAAATAAGCAATATAAAGTTATAAACACAACGGACTCTTCAATCAATGACATCAAGCTACGTGATTCATCTATGGAAACCATGCTTACGTTTTAATGCAATAGGGACCACATGATCAGAAATGAAATTTTGTCTTTTTATTTTCCAAGTATACTACACCGCGGAAATAATGGAATCGCTGCTATATTCTAGTCTCTCCGTTCCGATTTGTTTGTCCACTTTTAGACTTTTTGAGTGTCCTAATATGTTTGTTAGAATAAGGTAACTTTTTAAAATACTTGAAGGGTAAATATGGAAAGTTGTAACTTGTAGGTGACTTTTTAGGTGTAGTTATTGTGTTCCTTAAAAAAGTTAAATTTTCGAGATTGGACAGACAAATTAGAACGGAAAGACTTGGCATCTGCTTTTTTAACTGCAATTAAGAAAAATCAGCCAAAAATCCTAGCATCTATTTGGAAGCCTATCCTGCCCTCGGCTACCTTCCCTTCCCAAAGCTAGCCTCATACGTTTTTCTTACATTGCACATCTACCTTCAAGGAGATGAAATAGGAAAGGTTTGTTAATAAAAGTGGGAGATGAAGAGACTTCTTAAAATCCCTCCATCCCAATTGCTAACTTCTTTTGGGTAGTCATGTCACTCAAATAATTGTTTATATTTCACGATCTATAATATTTTTTTATGATTTTGAAAATTTTGTTTAATAAAACTAATTGAGATCTATCAAACAAGATCCATATTTGATATAAAAAGTATTATAAATTAGAAGATATAGACAATTGCTCCCAACTGGTGATTCCTGTATGGATAATGTCACTACCCAACCCAATAATACATGGGTCATGACCGGCCAATGAGATTAACTCGCTAAGGCCTAAAAACAAACTAGTTTAGTGATTTTCTGATCGTAAATCATCAGGCAAAATTCCTCAAAAATAATAGAAATTGCGGAAGCGTAATAAAATAACCAGAGCTAAGGTGCAAGATAAATTAAAGTTATTACAGTTATCCTGAATAAAAGTTAAGTACAAACTACAATTTTGGCCACAAGCTCGGCACAACCGCTGACAAAATAACACAAGTCTAAGTTTCAAAGTAACACAAGTTCTACTGCATGATTTAAACAACAAAATTCACCAAGTCTCCACTGGCCTTCAAGTATTCTTCACATAATCATGTTTACCTGCAACATTACGCACAACGACGTCTTAAGCACTAGGCTAGTGTGAGTCAAGAGATGCCAAACTTACAAGTTTCCATGAATTAACCAATTTATATAAATTTTAAAAAAAAGAGCATACTTTTTATACCATAGCATTTTAGGATTATGTTGCAACCATTGCAAAAATCAATATTGGCTAATTAAGCCCCTTTTTGGGTGAAAAGGCATCAATCCATGTAGTTAAATCAATGACCACGTTTTATCGTTCAACGGTCACCAATAATTAGGGAGCGACCCTAAATATAAACATTCGGTGTGACGTCAACCGTGAACATCTGGCTATATATGATCCCTACCTTATTCCTCCAACCTCGCTATTCCCATTCCCCTAACAGCCGGGGCACCATTCGAACTATGTCTCGTCAATATAACAATACCTTTTTGAAGAATAAAACTTTGCAAGTTAGATTCATGGTTCACAAATAAAGGTATGCATCACGTTCTCATGGCATGTTAACAAGCTCTTTCACAAGTAGCAACTAAAACGCATCAATAGTTATAAAAATAACTCATGCATGCTTTCCACTTATAAGATACGAGTAAATAAGGCATAGCAAGACTCACCGAAAAGCGCGTCGCAAAACTTGTCAAGAGTTGAGCTACGACTCCATGATATTTTTTGGACCTAGACACATCAAATCAATCCTATCAATGTTTACGATATGCTACTACACCGGTACATTAAGTGCAAAACGGTTTATTTCAAATCGCTCAAGAATCGGGTTACTTGATTTCTAAAACAGACAATCCCGGGAGATCAACAAAATACTGTTGGAGAAATTATAGAATTAAGATTAACTGCTGAATTAAAAGCTTGACAAATAATAATAACCAAATGCAAATTAATATTAAAAGAGAGAAATTAGAATTGCCTGTGGGGTTATGGTCGAGGCACGCGAATAGCGCTCTCCTTAGGAAAGATACACCCCCTCCTGCACGGGGTTGAATGGTGCTCCTTCCCCAAGATACAACGACCTACGAACCTCCTTCTGTGCAGTGAAGCAAACTCACAAACCAAGTTGTTTCCCGACACTCGAAATCCGAATAAAATCAATAGCAATATAAAGTACGGCAATGTGGAAAAGTGAGGTAGATATATATATGATATGGAGCACTAGTGTATGGGTTAAAAGAAAGACAAATTGGTGTATGAAGCTTTTGGTTTTGTACGACAGTAGTAAGAAAGCCAAAAATTCTATATCAGGGGGGGGGGGAGAGAGAGAGAGAGAGAGAGAGAGAGAGAGAGAGAGAGAGAGAGAGAGAGAGAGAGAGAGAGAGAGAGAGAGTAATGACTTTGTTGATGTGCATAAAACAAGCCAAAGGTTTTAATTTATAAGCACCTCTTGTACGTTAGTTTAACAGAAGTGATCAATAGGTTCTGATCTTGTGGAGAATTATTAGGAACAAAAATAACGTTACAATCAGTTAGATTAAACCACACAATCCTAATAAATAGCAACAGTTATATTTGAAGTAGGAAAGAGGTTTATTTGTTGGAGATTAATTAGGAGACCAAGTCAAGGTAAAAACAAACTCCTTGTATGTCTCCAACATATAATTATTTACTTGGATTTTCTCCATAAAATATAAATGTAAAAATATTAAATTAAACCAACAATCCCCCACATAATTTAAAATTTTACAAGAGTGCTTTTACTGCGCAATGGGTATAGGTGTCTTCCGGACTCAACCTACACTTAGTGTTAGTAAGTTTCAGTTTGAAGAACCGTAGTGAATAAATTCTTGAACTAGGCTCTTGATTTCAAACCTACGCCTACTGTAGACACCCCGATTTTGACCCGGGATACTTGTCAAGCACTCCCGATGATGAGAAAACCACCCGTGAATACCCTAAGGTTGAGAAAAAGGATTGAACTTGCCCCAAACCACCATGAACCACCCCAAACCATTCCCAAATAACCTAAACCAACCCAAATGACCAAAATACCCTTCAAAATACCAAAATAAACCAGAACCAACCACTGTGCTCAAAGGGGTTTGAGCGCTCAAACCCCATGTTTGAGTGCTCAAGCTCTGTCTAGTTTGTCGATGGCAGAGCATCTAATGATGAGATTCCAACTAAATGGCAGCCAACCAGCCATTTTTCTGTTGCTCGCATGCACCTGATAGACCTCAGGGTGAGCCTATATTGCTTCATTAGGCCCTCCATTTCAAGAAAACCCATTCCCCCCCCCCCCCCCTATTTCACTCTATAAAAGCCATCCTTATACACCATTTGCAGAGGTTAGATACTCTTACATGCTCTGAGCCATTACTCTCTCTCTCTCTAAAACTATATTTCCAGCAACCATCAATCCATTTCATCTATTACTTGAAGCTTAATCCTCTTCCATCCATCAAACCCACTTGATCCTCAAAACCTCTCACTAGAATACACCATCATCTACTCAAAATCAGCTCAAGTCAACCCACACCCATCACAATCTGTCCTAAACTACCTACATTGTGTCAACAAACCCACCCAACACTCATCCATCTAGCAAAACCACAAGTCCAAGCTTAAATAAAAACCAAAAGGTAGAAATCCATGTGAAAGTTACGGGTTGGTGCTCCTGAGGGAGACCAGTGGGTTCATGGAGGTCCACTATACCTCTAATGGATTCACAAGGTCTTAAATATTCAAGAAAATAATTTTTGAAAACCCCAGCTTCAAACAGTTTGAGCGCTCAATGCTAGCACTATGAGCGCTCAAACTGTTTGAGCGCTCAATGCTAGCACTATGAGCGCTCAAACTGTTTGAGCACTCTTCATGTTTTTATGGCTTCTGATCATCTTTTATGTTGGTACTGTCACTATTATGGTTGTTTGTTGGTTCGTCTTTTCCCAAATCAACTTATTTTGCCTCTGATTATTGATCAATGAACCCCAAAAGCCATAAAAGCGATGTTTATCATCATCAAGCCATGGATGATCCTATTTCATGAAGCAAATAGTGTATCTTGCTCCTTTTAACCATGATCAGAAAGTTTCAAGTTCATATCAACATCAAAGAATGGTCAGAAATCACAGAGACTCACAGCCCTTGAATGGGGCTTGAGCGCTCAATGCAAGGACTATGAGCGCTCAAGCCTTGCTCAATTTTGGCACTTCAATCATGTTTATTCCAGTTCTGTATTCTGCTTTCAGTTTATGAAGTGTGTGTGTGTGTGTGTGTGTGTTGATGTTTGGCTAAGCCAACCTGATCTCTTCTCTCTCTCACTCTAATCATGCTTATGCTTGGTCCAACACTAACTCTCCACTTTTGTAGACACCTCAAGTTTATTTTATTTATTTTGGGTGAAGTTTTAATACATTATGCACCATCATATATCATGTTGAACTAGTTTGTGGTCCAGATGAAGGCAGAATGCAGCAGAAACACTCAAATCTAGGAGATGGATTGAGCGCTCAATGCATCCCTTTGAGCACTCAATGCATCCCTTTGAGCGCTCAAACTGTCTTCTGGTCCAATCAAATCTTTCTCTCATTTTAGCTTGTTCTTGGTATTTTGAGTATTCTGCAAAGTCTTAAAGCATTGAGTCTTCATTCCTGTTATACTGTTTGCCTCATTTTGGTCCATGGATGAGTTTTAAACCCATGATTATGTGATTATGTCATTTTGTTTAGTGATCTAAATGTTGCTTTGAGTAAACAATGGTGATTAAATCATACTTTCATCAAGTCAGAATCATTAGGAACATCAGAAGCATGAGTGGGTGAGAGGGGATTGAGCGCTCAAACTCACACCTTGAGCGCTCAAGCTCCTGCCAAGGGATCAGATTGGTTTTACTTCACAGTAACTTGTAGTGTTATTTTGAGTTATTCTGTCACTGTTAATCATATGCCAACACTGTTACTTGCTGTTTGATGTTCCTGTTTGTTCATACCCGCATACTAGCATCATTCATGTAGATTCACGGAACACAAGCATACACTGTAGCTTATTGTTGTGTTTATCATCATTACGTGGTTCCCATCCCCCATTCTCATTACTTGTTCAAAGTTGAGTTGCATACATTCATTACAATCCCACAAAAGTCAAGTAGAGACTGGTCTTCGAACCGGGCGAGGGGGGTGCCGTAAAACCCTTCCCCTCTCGTAACTGAGCTCCCGAACCTAAGATCGTATGGTGATGACGGGCTAGTAATCCTTATCCAATGAATAAGGCGCGAGTCAATCGAGTTCGGTTTCTCGGGGACAATCCGCTAAAACCTGGGTGGCGACTCCAAATCGATCGAGATCCTCCGGAGGGGCATCCACACCTACCACACACACAGTACGGGAAACATTATGGTTCTAGAACAGTTTTGCGCGTTAGACGGTCATGCGCACATATTTTGTTTCTATGAGTGTCTTTAGAGAATAGCCCAATTTCCCACAACAGCGACCCCACTGCCACACTCATATAGGTGTGTCCTCCAAGGGTAGTTTGTGACCAACACCCTATAGAAATCCTACCTTGGACACATTCAGAGTCAAGCTCTTCCTATCGTCACATAACATGCACAAAGCATGAGCACTATCACCATAGGAATAGGACCAGGGATTCCCCTCTAATTTTTTTTTAAGTGCTCCTTCTAGTCACCATTCAACTTAGTTGTTACCTATTGAACCTTATTCATGGGATCTCCAATCACAAAGGTCAGGTGTCCGTTGAGGTGACTAACTTATAGGCTTCAGTCTCATTCCCCTCGATGATTCAAAGACTAGCCTTCGCGCTAAGCCTTTAGTAAAAGGGTTTGCTATATTTTTTTCAAACCTCACAAAATCGAGTGCAACCACTCCTTGAGACAACAATTGCTTAATAGAATTGTGCCTTATTCTGATATGTCTATTCTTCTCATTAAAATTTGCATTCTTAGCCTTGACAATTGTAGCTTGATTGCCACAATGTATAGAAACTGCAGGAATAAGACTATCAGATAAAGGCAAATCAATCAATAAGTTCCTTAGCCATTCGGCTTCGGTACAAGTCAAATCCAATGCAATAAATTAAGCTTCCATCGTGGATCTAGATATAATAGTTTGCTTAGAAGATTTCCAAGCTATTGCACCACCACCTAGTGTAAAAATATAACCACTAGTTGCCTTAGTTTCGTCACAATCACTAATCCAATTAGCATCAGTGAAACCTTCTAAAACACTAGGAAATCCACAATAGTGAATACCATAATTTATTGAATTTTTAAGGTATCTAAAAATTCTTTCTATTGCGTTCCAGTTTTCTAAGCTAGGATTACAAGTATAACGACTTAACTTTCAAGCAGCATAAGAAATATCAGGCCTTGTGCAATTTGAAAGATACATCAAAGATCCAATTATTTGGGAATATTTATGTTGTGAAATACTCTCACCCAAATTTTTCTTCAAGTGAACATTAGGATCAAAAGGAGTAGACACTCCTTTCATATCAAAATAATTAAACTTTTTTAGCAATTGATCAACATAATGTTCTTGTGTCAAAGCAATTCCATCGTCACTTTTTAGGACTTTAATACCCAAGATAACATTTGCAAGTCCTAAATCCTTCATGTCAAAATTGCTAGATAAGAAATTTTTGGTATCTCTAATGACATCAATATTAGTACCAAAAATAAGAATGTCATCCACATATAGGCAAAGAATAACACAAGCACCATCAAGTTGTTTAATATAAACACATTTATCAGCATCATTTATTTTAAAGCCATTAGAAAGAATAACTTTATCAAACTTTCCGTGCCATCGTTTAGGGGCTTGTTTTAAGCCATTAAGGGACTTCACTAGTCTACAAACTTTTCTTTCTTGCCGTGGAATTATAAACCCTTCGGGTTGATCCATATATATTTCTTCTTCTAATTCTCCGTTTAAAAAGGCCGTTTTTACATCCATTTGATGAATTTCTAATTTATAGATTGAAGCTATAGCAATCAAAAGATGAATAGTAGTAATGCGAGTAACCGGAGAATATGTATCAAAGAAATATATCCCTTCTTTTTGTTTGAACCCTTTAGCTACTAATCTAGCTTTAAATTTTTCAATGGATCCATCTATTCTAAGTTTCTTCCTAAAAATCCATTTACAACTTATTGTCTTGCAACCGGGCGGAAGATCAGTAAGATACCAAGTATTATTAGCAACGATAGAATCCATTTCACTATTTATAGCTTCTTTCCAAAAAGTAGCATCTACGGAAGTCATAGCTTCACTATAGGTTTTAGGATCATTTTCAATCAAGAAAGTTTGAAAATCATTGCCAAAATCTTTCTCTATTCTACCTCTTTTACTCCTCCTTGATTCAAAATCATCTTGAGATTCTATACTAATTCTAGAGGTGGAACAATCACCGATTGATTTTGAAACCTTTTCTTTCACAGGAAATATATGTTCAAAAAATTCAGTTTCTCTAGATTCGAAGATAGTATTAATAGAGATATCAGAAACTTCAGAGTTTATGACTAAAAAACGATAGCCAACACTTTCTATAGCAAAATCCAATAAAAACACAATCAATAGTTTTTGGACCCAATTTTCTTTTCTTTGGAGGTGGAAATAAAACCTTAGCCAAACACCCCCACACTTTGAAATATTTTAATCTAGGCTTTTGATTTTTCCAAAGCTCATAAGGAGTTTTATCATAATCTTTATAAGGCACTTTATTCAAAATATGACAAGCAGAATATAAAGCTTCACCCCACAAGTTGTTTGGTAAACCAGAACTAGCTAACATCGCATTTACCATATCTACTAAAGTCCTATTTTTACGTTCCGCTACTCCATTGGATTGAGGTGAATAAGGAGGAGTTCGTTGATGAATAATACCATGCGTTTCACAAAAATCATCCATTTCAGTGGGTGCAAATTCACCTCCTCTATCCGACCTTAATATTTTTATTTTCTTTTCCAACTGATTTTCTACTCGAGCCTTAAAAATTTTGAACTTGTCAAAAAGCTCACTTTTCTGATAGATTAAAAACACATAGCAATATTTAGAAAAGTCATCAGTAAAGGTTATAAAATATCTTTGACCGCCACGGGTAAGCACGTTATTAAGGTTGCAAGTATCACTATGTATAAGCTCTAATAAAGTTGTGTCTCTTACAACTGATTTATAAGGCTTCTTAGCTTACTTGTACGCAAACCTGGCATTTTTCCTTCACATTAACCGCAGATTTTGGGATAAGCTCTAAGCTCATCATCCTTTTAATGGTTTTCAAATTGACATGCCCAAGTCTGCCATGCCAAGTATCACAACATTCAACATTAGAAACATAAGCATTTATAGATGAAGAACAAGGAATTTTATTCGATTCAAAATTCATAACATTAAGACTAAACAAACCATCAACTAAATAACCTTTACCAATAAAACTACCGTTCTTAGTAATTCCAACTTTATTCGACTCCAAAACAACCTTAAAACCATGACGAACTAATGAAGAAGCGCTAACTAGATTTTTCTTAATGTCCGGAACATGCAAGACTCCATCTAAGGTAATGACTTTGCCCGATGTCAACTTCAAACTAACTTTTCCTTCTCCTAGTACCCTGGCCATGCTCCCATTTCCCATACTTACAGTTCTTGTGCCTGATTCCTGATAATAACATGAAAAAATATTTTTATCAGCGCACACGTGAACATTAGCACCCGAGTCTATAAACCAATCATTTGAGTTGAAAACAATGTTTAACTCAGGGCTACTAACAAAGTACCTGTTAGCAGGGAAAGAGGAGCTGGCCCCCACAGTGACAACTTTAGCTTGAGGTTTGGGAGCTACATAAGGACCACGAGCCTTAGGAGGTTGACCTTTGCGATAATAGCAATCCACGGCTTTGTGATTAGACAACCCACAAACCCAACAAGGCACTAACTTTCCCTTAAAAATATTTTGGCCTTTTGGTTTATTATTATAGTTGTGGCTCCTAAACTTTTTAGTAAAGTTAGTCTTCTTAAAATTTTGACGCTTAGGCTTATGAAGACTTTCTACGGTGAGTGCTTTAGCCCGAAAATCTAAAACAGGAGTTTCAACAACCCTTTCCCGATGTTTCTCCTCAATATTTAGAGACACTATAAGATCATCAAGAGTAAAATCATCGGGTTTTTGTTTAAGATCCCTGCCAAATTCAGTCCACTTAGGAGACAATTTTTTAATGAGGGAAGCAACAAGAAAAGTAACCAACAACTCCATTCCTTTTCTCTTAAGATCATAGAGAATATTTTGAAACTCATGGACTTGATCCATCACTGACTTTTCATCAACCATTTTGAAGTCCAAAATTTTTTCCGCGTAATACCGTTTAAGACCGGCATCTTCGGACCCATATTTAAAATCAAGTGCTTCCACAACTCAATGGATGTCTTAGTAGTGCAAAAAATGTTATAGATACTAGTGGACAAACCACTCAAAATTCTACCATGACACAAATAATCTTTCTCATCAAAATCATCATCGTCAGATGTTTTTTTCGACGGGGTCGAATCCTTGCCAGTTTCAACAATTTCAAAGGCCTTAGAAGTTCCACTTTTTTCTTTCCCTTTTGAAATCAAAGCCTTGTGAATCACAAAATATAAACCCAAAGTGGTTAACCAAAATTTCATTTGTTGTTGCCAACATCTAAAATTTTGGCCATTGAACTTCTCTGGCTTGCAAGAATTAGACTCCTCAAATGCCATTTTTTTTTCTCAAATAAGCAACTCTAACAGAAAATCCTAATATGTATCTTTCCTAAGATTGTTGGAGAAATTATAGAATTAGGATTAACTGCTGAAATTAAAAGCTTGACAAATAATAAATAATCAAATGCAAATTAATATTAAAAGAGAGAAATTAGAATAGCCTGTGGGGATATGGTCGAGGCCTGCGAATAGCGCTCTCCTTAGGAAAGATACACCCCCTCCTACACTGGGTTGAATGACGCTCCTTCCCCAAGATACAACAACCTACGAGCCTCCTTCTGTGCAGTGAAACAAACTCACGAACCAAGTTGTTTCCCGACACTCAAAATCCAAATAAAATCAATAGCAATATAAAGTACGGCAATGTGGAAAAGTGAGGTAGATATATATATATAAGGTTTGCTTCTAATCCGGACTTTTAATTTCCAGACCTCATGATCCAAACATTTTTTTGACGATCCGATCCGTCCAATGTGTTCAGAAGGCGTTTTTAAGGGTCCTCGTGGAAAATTTTCAAAAAACAATACCGGGAAGGGCTTGATCCAAGCAGCTTTCGCAAAAAATATATATTTACATTTTTTGCGAAAACTACTTGGATCAAGTCCTTCCCGGTATTTTTTTTTGAAGATTTCCCGCTGAACCCTTGAAAACACCTTCTGAACACATTGGACGGATCGGATTTTCCAAACATAATTTGCAACACAAAAAAAACCCATTTTTTTCTTATTTCCGGGAGTGTGGATAAGAAGATTTCCGTATATATATATATATATATATATATATATATATATATATATATATATATATATATATAGGAAAAGTTTCTTAAGAGGGAACCCTCACAAAAATTATGCGGGAGAATCATTTCAGCCGTTGGATCGCTTATGAGGTATGAACGGCTGAGATCTAAAAAATACACACGCGGGTCAGAAGTTGGGTTAAATTAGGTTTGCGGGTCAGGATCCGGGTTTAAACCCCATCCGGATCCTCCCCTCCTCATTTCACGTGTTCTTCACCGAGAGAGAAGAGAGAGAAGAGAGAGAAGGGAAAAACGCGATTCGAAGAAGACACAGCAGAAATCGATTCCTCCAAGGTGAATGCCGACCTTGTTTCTCCTCCTCTCTCTCTATTTCTCCTATCTTCTTCAAGACACAGCAGAAATCGATCTTCTGTCTCCGTTAATCTACACCATTCTGAAATCGATTTTTGAATTTTTTTGGGTTTTCCGACGGACAGAAATTCAGATCTAGCCGAGGTCGATCAAGGTTCTGGTCTCTCTCTCTCTCTCTCTTGTTCGTTGTTAACTCGATTTAGGGTTTCCAGAAATTATTTTTGAACTTCATTTATAATTTTTTTGGATTTTTAGGGTTTGGAGAAGAACAGAACAGAAATTGAAGAAGAAGAAGAGGTACATCAAAGGTATTTCCACTATCGTGTTTAATTTTGATTTGATGATTATTCGGATACTGTGTCACATACAGTATCCAGAAAATAGAGGATACTTGTTGACGCTAAATAAACTTCCTTTTGAACCTCGGTGTTACAGACTTGTTGACGCTAAATAAACTTATTTTTGAACCTCGGTGTTACAGTTTAATAAGTATCAGATATGAATCCTCAAGTATCTGAGGAGTATCTTTATCAAATAATGATACAACTCTCTTATAGAAGTACACGTGCTTCATAGTAGCTTTCAGTGGCTCAGCTTCGAACTAGAATGTTACCGTCTACTCGTCTACTCTACTACTACTATCCTTGGTTCCTACTGAAGTGTCTGGCTAAATAACTTGGAGTTATTGAATGTAAGCCCACTTGATGTAGAATAATTTTTTCTAGTTAGACATAAGAACATAAAGGATTTATTTGCAAAATTAGGATCCAATCATGTCTAGTTAGACATAAGAACATAAAGGCTTTGATTGGATAGTTAACTTTTTGTTCGAGTCAACTTTGGAATTGTACGGCAATAGTAAGAAAGCCAAAAATTCTATATCAGGGGAAGAGAGAGAGAGAGAGAGAGAGTAATGACTTTGTTGATGTGCATAAAACAAGCCAAAGGTTTTAATTTATAAGCAACTCTTGTATATTAGTTTAACAGAAGTGATCAATAGGTTCTGATCTTGTGGAGAATTATTAGGAACAAAAATAACGTTACAATCAGTTAGATTAAACCACACAATCCTAATAAATAGCAACAGTTATATTTGAAGTAGGAAAGAGGTTTATTTGTTGGAGATTAATTAGAAGACCAAGTCAAGGTAAAAACAAACTCCTTGTATGTCTCCAACATATAATTATTTATTTGGATTTTCTCCATAAAATATAAATGTAAAAATATTAAATTAAACCAACAAATACTATATCAAACTAACTAAAAAACTCACCAAATTTCACAGGAAGATAGACAAAGACATGATGAAGATAAGTTGTTGGGTACTCTTGGAATAAAAATGCTCAGAAGCAGGCCGAAAACTCGACACATCAGATCTGGTACAGAACTGGACCAGGTAACGAAATGGGTGATTTCGAGGTGTGATTTCTCAGTATGAATTTCTGATCATATTTTTTCTAGAAAGTAGACTGAAAAATGAAACTTTCGGCGCAAGAATCAACCAAAACGGAGTTCTGTGGAGTCCTAGGGAATTTCTGGAAGATGGCTGATCAAAAACTCAGAAAGCAGAATTTGAGACTGGTTAATCGGCTAACTTCAAACAGCCATATCTTGGCCGATTATTAACCTTTTTGGGTGAT
The DNA here is from genome assembly GCA_963854785.1 of Vaccinium vitis-idaea. NCBI lineage: Eukaryota > Viridiplantae > Streptophyta > Magnoliopsida > Ericales > Ericaceae > Vaccinium > Vaccinium vitis-idaea. The sequence goes on from OY978220.1 coordinate 18,797,682, forward strand.
TCCAAAGCCCAAATGACCGAAAAAGAGTGAAGTTTAGAACTTGTGAAAAGGTACAAGAACGAAGTCTCTGTACTGATATCCCAAACAGGAATACAAGTGGTGACATGGTGATCATTTGGGGGTTGATTTGGTTGATTTTCAGTCTTGATTGGTCACGATGATGCTCCCAAAATTTGGAATACGAGATTGAGGAGAGTTGAATACGAGTTTGGAGTTCCAAAATCGTGCATGCAGACATAGAGTTTGCAATCATGCAACCTGTCCTTGGAACAGTATCTAGAGAGAAGAATACGAGAAGTCAGCAAGCTTGGGTAGTTAAGAAGGTGCCAACACTGATTAGCAAGGAGGGCTTGATTGACCAAATTTATATCACCACCTTCCCACTTATAAGAAGAAATCTTTTTCCATGACAACCAGTGAATCGGCTTTCTATCCACAACTTTCCACCAAAAGTTTGCTGAGATAGCATTAAGCTTATTACAGATTGACACCGGCATCTTGAAAGAGGAGCAAAGATAAAGAGGAAGCCCAGACAAGACATATTTGATTAGAGACAATTTCCCTGCTTGAGATATGTTAGACTTCCAACCTGCTAGAGCTTTTTCAGCCTTTTCCACAATGAAGTTAAAACATGCCTTTTTATTAGCCGTTATTTCCATGGGCAAACCTAAATAATGAGCCGGATCATTACTAATGGGGATATGGAAGAAACTCCGGAATCTCCTGGCAAAGGTTGATGGGGTGTTTGGGCTGAGGGTAATATAGGATTTGTGGGTATTCACACACTGCCCAGAATAAAAGGCTAAAAGCATCTAATGCCTTTTTTAGATGATTGTAGCTGTCCAAAGATGGCTAAAAAAAAATTAGGCAATCGTCTGCAAAGAAAAGGTGGGATAGAGATGTTGTTCCTGGAAAGCTTAAGGCCTTTGCAACTCCCGGATTGATCTAGATAATTAAGAACACCAGAGAATGTTTCCAAGAAAATAATAAAGAGATAAGGGGACAGAGGATCCCCTTGCCGAAGCCCTCTCTGCGGGAAAAACCTTTGCGTTGGGGCACCATTAATGAGTAATGAGAAAGAGACAGTTGAAAAGCACTGGTGGAGCAAGTTGATCCATCTCTCAGGGAGACCCAATTTGCGGAGAGCGGTACTCAAGAAATTCCAACTAACTCAATCAAAAGCTTTACTCATCCAATTTCAGCGCAGCTATAAGCTTATTGCCTATTTTGGTATGGGCTATAAGATTTGAAAATTCACAGGCCAGGAGAGAGCTATCGGAAATTAATCTGCCGGGGGACAAAGGCGTTTTGTGAGGGCAAGATATAGAGTGGGAGAATAAATTTGATCCTATTAGCCAAAGTCCTAGAAATAATTTTGTAAATGACATTACACAAGCTGATAGGTCAGAAGTCACTTGGTGATCTCGGGGAAGGAATCTTTGGAATAAGTGCATTGTGGGTATAATTAATTTGCTTAAGCATGCGACCAGAGTTTAAGAAAAGATAGGACTGCAGATGTTACAGAAGTACCCACAATTTCCAAGTAATCTTTGAAAAAACAACCCAAGAAACCATCTGGGCCCGGAGCCTTTGTGTCCCCAATTTGGAATGCTGCCTTGCAGACCTCACTTGCAGAAAATGGTCTTTCCAACCAAGATTGGTGCTCCTCCAAAGGATGCTTATCAAAGTGCATCCAACCATCCCATTCCTCAATATTAACAGAAGGGTGTGGGACCTATGTTGGTTTATAATTTTCCGAGTTCTGTCAACGAACTTTTACGAAATATATAACAACATGCATTAACTGACCTGTTAACTCTTAGTCTAACTATGTGGTTCAGAAAGTAAACCTCGAAGTAGCTACTCGCAATCGTTTATATGTAACTCTTACTTGATGTGGGATATTTTCCAAATGGGTTCTCACAAAATCACTCCATACTGGACTTTGTTGAAGAATTAGTTGAAATGCGTCCAAGTTAATTCAGAAGCTTTGAGTTATTAAGGAAAGAAGTCAACTCCGATTAAAAAACGATAGAGTTTTGCCGTGAAACTCCTAATTATTTCATTTTCATTCATAATCAACCATCTGGTTTTTCTGTCCTTGTCACCCAGAATGCATTAATGATGTTAATTAACCACCATCCTTGATTATAATATGTACAAGTTTCTTTTGGTTCGAGGGTTGAAGCCAATTATAGTGGCTGGATTAGACGCTAAGCAAAATCTACTATTCGATAACTTAGAAATCAAAGTCTGCCAAGTCTTATTCCAAAAGAACTCCAAATTGGCCATCTTTTGCTTGCCCTTCAGAGTTGTGAAACTCACCAAAATTGACCAATTCTAGTTTGTACAGAAAATCAAAAAACGAATGAAACGTAATTTCTTTTTCTTTTTTTCTCAACTGTACTATGTTTTGTCTTTCTGTTGGTGAAGTTCCATAAAAATCCATCTTTTGAAACAGGCAATGAACTCTTTTTGGGCTCGAGGATAGGACACCCTGTAGTGCGGAATCTGAGCCGTTGATGTGTTTTTAACGGTCCTAATTTCTTCTCAGCACTTTACAAATCTGAGCTATCCATTGCTAAGATGAAATCCGAGCCTTTGATTGCCGAGATCAACGGCTCAGATGCCGCACTAAAGGGTGGGGCGCCCTACAACGCACCCCCGTTTCCCTCTTTTTATTGGTGAAGTTCACACATACAAAGAGAGAGAGAGAGAGAGAGAGAGAGAGAGAGAGAGAGAGAGAGAGAGAGAGAGAGAGCTTCCACGCCAATGTTTCCAACCAAAAAGGGAAGCAATTGAAACAGATTTGCGTTTTTAACTCATAACCTCGCAGGTACAATTGTTATATGCTTGTAGTACGTAATCTAACAAGAAAGGCCGATCAAAGATGGCATAAAACTATTTTATGAAAAATGTGCCTAGTCCTGAGATCCAGGTTTATCCAAGGAAGTTCATAATCACCAAATGCAGCACCAAATTGCAGAGAACAAAGTCCGCAAAAGCACGCTCTGGCGGCAAATCCTACAATTTGATGGCAATGTCAACCACAAGAAAGAAAATAGTATAATGGCAATCGATAAGAAAAAGCTTCGATCCTCTCTGTGGTTGTTAGTTTTATGCACAGATGCACGCCTGCTATATATGACTTACATTTGGTAGCACCTCAGCATATTACACTGGAGGAAAAGCATATTGAGAATTGCGATACCATTTTCGACTTTCAAATATCTACATACGGTCATATTAAGTACATGGAGAGGCCCAGGAGGGGATTTGAACCTCTTAACCTCTCATAAGAGCCTGTGGAAGGATGCCTTATGGCATAGACTAGGGGTGTCCAGCGGATCATCCGATCCGCCCAATCCGAACCATCCATTGATCCACCCAAGGTATGTATGGATGGATAACAGTTCTTGAGACTGCCAATCTTACGGTTCCGGATCGGATTCGGTTCGGTTCCGGTTAAAACTGAACCGCCCGTTGCAAAAAAAAAAAAAAAAACGTGTAATCGTGTATCCCAGACTCCAACACGTCGCCCATGTTTACCCAATACCCACTACTCCACTAGGGCCGGCCAAAATCCTAAATCAGTAATCACTCTCAATTCTCAAAGTCTCAGAGTCTCACTCATTCTCTCTGCATCCCACACAAATCATCCGACAATCGACATCCATGGAGCGCCTCTCCCCCTCCCTCCCTCCCTCTCCTCCTCTGCCGCCATACGACTGAACATTGAAATGCTGATTTTGTGTAGTGTTGCTGCTGCTGCTCATGGAAGCTGTTGTTTGTGTGTGATTTGAATTTTGAAGGATGTTGCTGCTAATTTTGTGCTATAAAAATGTGATGGGTTGTAGAGGTTTAAGTTTACGGCATTGATTCTCCCAAATGGACTGAAAAAATAGGCTTGAAAAATGATTGGGCCGGAAAATGGGCTAGAAATATGATTGGAAAATTTCCTAAATTTGCCCAAGTTAGAGGCCCATTTGTCACAACCCAATCCGTCAAATCCATCCGGAACCGATCCATCAAATCCGGAACTGAACCGATCCATCCATATATCATCCACGGATGGTTCCGGATCTTGAAAACATAAATCCGTTACTATCGGTTCGGATCAAATCCGGAACCGAACCGTGGACACCCCTAGCATAGAGGTAATTGACGTTTCAAGTTTGACTTGATAGGGCTTTTGTTGATGGATTCCGGTAGGGATGTCGGAGGCCGGTATAACTAGCTTATTCCTACAATTTCTATCTCAAGGATATGGGGACACAAAGAATATTTATATTTTATTGATCTATATCTTTCACTTTCCAGAATACTCTTCTACCTAATCTTAAAGGGATTTCATATGTACTATAGAAATGTTATTGTAAATTTCAAGCTATGGTAGGTAAATGTCCAACTAACCATGCTGGACCTTAGTCAAATAATGCATGCGCGCTCGCGCGAACGCAAAAGCTTCTTTTGAAAATATCCCAAACTATTTTTGTGAGAGCAAGCATAAAGAGCGCAAGCGTAAAACAAGAATTGAGAGCGCCGCGAGTACCACTGAAGGATTGTGACTAAGTGATAGACACAGATTTCATGCCCTAATCCAAGTGTCCAAAACAGGCATTTATATAGTTAAAAGAGTACATGTAACATAGTCATCTATCTATCTATACCCTATAGCAATGTAGTTAGTACCCTCAAAAGCCTCCAAACCCCCAAATCCCAATTTTCTAGATTTTTCATTTTCTTAATTCCTTTGGGGAAGTGGGGAGTGGAAGTTTGACAGAGTGAGTTACCATTACTCATTTTTCTTTCACACGTCTCATTGTATGGTTGCACATGTGACCTTCGCATATGAAAGAAGCAAGCAAACAAAAGGAAAAAAAAACCGCTCCACCGATCCCAAGTTGAAATCAGACGTTCTTCCACCATTGATGGTTTCCATGATCTCTTTTCATAAGTTTTTGAGAAACAAATTCAATTCCATTTGTTGCGGGATTTTGTTCACGAACTTTTTGATACCAAGTTCGGGTCCATTTAACACTACAATATGTTCACTGAGCACATACCAATTGCTCAAAGGTTGGTTTCTATCTCAAAATTACCTACACATTCAACCTTTTTCCCTTACTAGCATTGGGCCCGTTCAATGCGCAGCCCAACAAGTAAAAAAAAATTCAAATCAATATTTTTTTGGTTCCCCGTGCATTGAATGGGCACAAAGCTAGTGAAGCTTAATTTCATGTTATCATGCGTCTCCTCTATGGGCAAGTCACCAAGAACATGAGAAGAGTAACATAAGAGGAGGGCTCCACACAAAGGAACCTTACCTTGAATTCCTTGTTTTCTTTGTTCACTTGGATACGGAGACAAACTGTTGCAAAGGAAAAATCAATATGTATCTCCCTTAATATAACAGGAAAATTCTCCACACAAATCCAACACTAATTGTGCTTACCAGCAAGAACTGCAGTGCCGACACAAGAAAGAACTCCTGAAAGAAAAGAGTTGAATGGGAACGTTCCAACCATAGCCATGTAAACTACCTGTTCATCAGCAAAAAGAATATGTCAAGCACGGACTGTAAATTAAAACTTGCGCACAGGCAGACTAAAATTATGATGCAAGGGAAATAGAAAAAATCCCATCCTAACTGCAAAAACGAACAGTGGGAAAGGTAAAGGTGGCCTCGGTTAAAATTAACTATGTGGAAATAATGACCAGGTATTTAGGCTTCTTGAGCAAAAAGTATAAGCTACCTTGACTCATAAGAGTTTTATCTTTTAATCACCCCAATAAGCTTTTCATTGCATTTCTTCAGTCTGCATACTAAAGATACCTTCTAAAATTCCATTATTAGCTTGAGTTCCATCATTTGATTATGGTGACATTCCAAAGAAACCACAATAACTATATGCAAATTTTAGTTGGAGTGCCTAAAGTTCTTGACGAGGCCTAAAATATCAACAGTCCCGATTATCCAAATAGACCGGCTATGAAGCACGGATACTCTATTTTGGCCTCCGTATCACGTATCGTATGCGTATCAGATACAGATACGCTCGGATACGCTCCTGATACGTATCCGATACGTTTTTTTTTAAAGTATCCAGCATTTAAATTTATTTTTTGATATTTGGATATGTTTCGGATACGCTAGGATACGTTTCGGATACACGCGGGGGTAAATATGTTATTACTTGAAATATATGGGATAAAATTGCAATTAGATCTGGTGTTGTGTTGTTTCGGATACGCGCAGGTTGGTGAAGTACAAGGGTAAACCAGCTACCCAATTTCTAGTCCATTGGGCTAATTCGTTTCCAGAGGATGCCACTTGGGAGTTTTACACGTCTTTGAAGGCCAAGTTTCCAGATTTTGGACCTTGTGGGCAAGGCTTGCCTCAATGGGGAGGCAAGTGATACATGCCTTATTATTGTTTCTACCACAAGTTTCCCTGGAGATGCATGTACCAGATTATGAAGGCGGCAGGAGTCTTGCGCTTTGGCGGGAATATTAGTTGGTTCATTTAGTTAGTTATAACAGTGCAAAGTCGTTCAGTTTGTTACAAGTAGTCGCAGCGGGGTTTGTAGTATAAATCTAGAGGGTTAGTGGATTTGAATCATCTTGTTAATTCTGTTGTAAAGCTAATTGGACGAGAGCTCCATTAGGTTGTTTAGTGGACGAGAGTTCCACTAAGTGCTTTTCACAAACACCTTCAATTCAATTCCATTTTCAACTTTCCCTTTCATTTCTCAACTGTTTTTTCTGCAATTCTACATTTCTCTTGTTCAGTACTGTACTTATCAAACAGTCAATTAGATCAATCTTGAAGAGCAACCATAATCGTACAAATTAAAACTACAGATCTTTACGCTTAATTGTCAAATACGAAAGCAAATACATAATCATGTTACCTGAATCAGAGCAGTGAAGACTGCAAACATCACGTACAGATCGATGATCTGCAAGAAAACAGTTTGCTTATGGATCGACAGAAAGTTCTGTATCTATGCATAAATCTGTGCACAGCTACATGTATATTCGTATATATGTGTATGTTGAGAGAGAGAGAGAGAGAGAGACCTTGAGGTTTGTGGGAGTGGCGACATAAGCAGAACGAAGCGACTGGAAAAGGGCTTGAGCATCCTTCGTCGTCGACGGCTTTCCCATTTCTGACTTCCTGCGTCTTCTCTCTCGATCTCTCGACTGCGCAAAACCCTCACCACCAGCAGCAAAGATAGTGAAACAAATGGCTAATTACGAGTACACCCCTGAGGTTTGGGAAATTAGTTTAAAACGTTCTCCAAGCGAAAGCAACTTATTTTCCTTCTTTAACTTCCGATTAGGACTGTAAATAAACTGAGTCATTTGTGAACTATTCGAGACTCGACTCGGTAAAAGTTCGTTCGAGTTTGATTCAGTTACTAAACGAATTGAACCTGAACCTCAATTTTAGGCTCGTTTAATAAACGAGATTAAACAAGCCGAACTTGAACATGACAATATTCGGCTCGATTAGGCTCGCTAACTTAAAATATACTCCATCCGTCCCAAATTGGATGTCCATTTTTTAAACCCATGTCATTTTCAATCGCTTATATCTTTCAATATAAATCTCCAAAAATATTCAATATAGATCTTGTCTGATAGTTCTTGACGAGTTCTATAATACAAAGTGTTCATAATTACGAAAAACATTATAAATTGAAAGATATAACAATCGAAAAATAGCACGAGTTTCAAAATTGGACATCCAATTTGGGACGGAGGGAGTATACGTATATCTCATAAGAATTTCATATATAACCTTGAATATGTATAACTTTCACAAATACATAATGAAAGTTTTATAACTTGTACATGTATAAACTTATAAATGAATTGTAAACTTAAATTTTAGTATGTTTTTATAATTTTATATCGAACGAGCGCTGCTTCCACGTCCCCCCCTTGTCTGGGGGACACCACATCCCCCCCCTAATTCTTAACCCTTAGATCTTCTACTTTGAATCTGACCCATTGAATTAAATATTTAGAAAAACCTTTAACCTTTTGAACCGGTTACCATATTTATAAAAATAAAAAATAAAAATCTTTAACTGCACGGGTTAACAAATCGTGGTGTGGTTAGGGTATTTTGTTTTTTTCCTTTACTTTACCATTTTGTTTACCTCTCCCGACCTTTCCTCTTTTCATTACCTTCCCCTCCCTCTCTCTCTCTGTGACAAAACCCTATCCCTCCCTCGTCGACGGCCATCTCCCACCGTTCCCTCCTCTAGAAATTGGCTTCCCCCCCTCTCTGTCTCTCTCGAGAAATGGCGGCGTAGATCGGAAGCAGTAATCGATTAGGTCAATAACCCTAAATTCGAGCAAACCTCAGCAACTCCGGTGACGTCGGCCTCCGGCGACCTCGGTACCTCTCTCTCTCTCTCTCTCTCTCTCTCTCTCTCTCTGTTCGTCGTTGTATCTTTCATACTGTATTGTAAAAAGGAGATCTAAAATCCAGACGAAAATTTTGATTTTATCTTATTCTGGTTCTTATTGTTAAAGGATATTGATCTGGCTCATTGTTTCACCTCTTTTCAATCCGTTTGATGCTCGTAACCTGTTCACAAGCTTCTGTGACCCGATCAATCTGTAAATACTTGCTCAATCTGTAAATAGTTGCTCGATGTGGCATGTTTACTGGTGTGGGGTATTTTGCGACTTGGTTTGTAGTCTAGTGTTCACAAGCTCTTGTGACCTGGTTCTCATTGTTAAAGGACATTCATCTGGCACATTGTTTCACCTCTTTTCAAACCAATTTTTCTCTACCGCTTCACCCATTGACGTTGGCTTGGCAGCCAAACTACACATATCTAGGAATTTTTTTTATTTTTTTGTTTAATGTGATTGGTAGATATTCTGTGTTTTAAGTTTTATGAACTTTTATATGGAGATAAAATCAAAATTTTACACACCATGTGACAATGACAAGGGAAGAAAACAGTAACTAGTATTGCCACTATAATATTTTGTGAATTGTGGAACTGCAGATGACCTTATCTATATATTCAGCTATGTATTGTGGAACTGCCCGTTTTAAATTTAAGAATTGTGCATCGCACTGTTGTGGCCACTGTTTTTGTCCTTTTTTGTTAACTATTAGGCCATCTCTTGACCTTAACTTATAATTTTACCCACTTTAAGTTAAAATTTGAGTGTTATGAATCGGTCTACCAGGCAGACTTAGATTTAAACATTAATTTGTTTGAAAGCTTCATTAATGACAGATTGGTAACATTTGAAATCCACAAGGAGCCTTCAGAACTTCAATTAAAGAAAAATCTCCCTTTGAGTAATTTAGTGGATATGGATTTGAAGCATTTTCCATTTTAATATGACCCATATTGGGTACTACTACGTGGACCGTGGTATTACTTATGTGAAGATCAATTTCGTATGTGAAATTCCGTTCCAAACTGTCTCGCTGTTGTGTTCTTCTTTTGCAGGAATTTGACATACGAAGTTAGTGATTTTGACTCTGAATCGGCACACCAAACCAAAGGTATAAATTTGCAACGATGCTCATGATGAGGACGAGGACGACAACAAAACTGATGGCGATGATGATGATGATGACGAAAGTGAAGGTGATGCCAATCATGAGGATGATGAAAGTTCAAGTGATGGTGATGGTGATGACAAGGACCATGGTGAATAGCTTGGACGTGGTTTATGATATGTAATAACCTCTATATGACCACCATGAGTTATAAACGTACATGACCTATACAAGTAGATTACAATGAAGTGAATGAAGTTATATGTGATGGCTTTCTACTGATTTTTGTTGTTTATGTTGTTACAGGACTGTGAAGTGAATGAAGTGGAGGAAGTTTGTTTTTTTATAGGTGGTAGAAGGAATGATATGGGTTGACTGATGGGTGAAAATTTTGGCTGTTGTAATGTTGAATTTTAGTATGGTCTAACTTACTGGGTATCTTAAGCATAGAACAAGGGATATGTCAAGTATGTATATGGTGAATATTTTGTGACGGCATCACGGTAGATGCCATCTTTTGATGCTTGTTACATTTGGTGATATCAAGTATGTCAACTATGTATTTGCTAACGTTAAATTTGGTGATGGAATCATGGAAATGGTAATCTTGTTGATGCTTCTTTGTAGATGGTATGTCCTCAAATTTAGTATCCAATCGATTGGATGATCGATTCTATATAATGCAAACTGACAACAGTTTTCAAAAATTTAGTATCCAATCGATTGGATGATCGATTCTATATAATGCAAACTGACAACAGTTTTCAAAAATTTAGTATCCAATCGATTGGATGATCGATTCTATATAATGCAAACTGACAACAGTTTTCAAAAATTTAGTATCCAATCGATTGGATAATCGATTCTATATAATGCAAACTGACAATTCTATATAATGCAAACTGACAACAGTCGCCTCAAATTTAGTATCCAATCGATTGGATGATCGATTCTATATAATGCAAACTGACAACAGTCCCCTCAAATTTAGTATCCAATCGATTGGATGATCGATTGGATGATCGATTCTATATAATGCAAACTGACAACAGTTTTCAAAAATTTAGTATCCAATCGTTTGGATGATTGATTGGATGATCCATAAAGTAAAATTGACAACCTTTTTTGTTTGTGTATTTAGAACTTTTTGTGTCTGTGTGTTTTAGGGTTTAGGAACATTGACCTTTGTGTGTGGCAAGTGAAGTGTCCATTTTCCTTGTGCAACTGATTGTTCGATCGATCAACATGAGTGTTTAAAAAATTTGGACAAGCCCTTGAATTAAAAATCTGAAAGTGCAAAGTGCCAAACTCAATTACTGTGGTATTCCTTGAATTATAAATTTCGACAAGCCCTTGAATTATCCCTGGGTATTCCAATTTCACGGACTATGATTCAAAATTAAGGACGAGGGAGACAATTATATTACATAACCAAAGTCATATACAAATGTGGGTTTTTAAAAACACAGTAATAAAACCCCTACTAGAATCCCAGTCGGACTGCCACAACAATCAAACATACAATGAATCCCCACAACAGATGTTTCATGGACCGAACTTCTTTTTGGAGCATATCAACCTTAGTTTCAAGAGTAGCATGGCTTCCATCTTCCACACTCTCTTCATCTCTCTCATAAACCCCCACTTCACCTAAAAAAACCACATCCCTCCGAGTTTTTTTATAACATGCAAAATATAACCGTCCGTGTGTGGTCTTCTACGGCCCTACTATCCTCAGCTCAGCCTTGACACCACAATAACAGTTTGGTGCATCGTCATATAAAGGCGCTGTCATGTCCCCGTGACCACCCCTGTAATTTGGAACCTTGATTTCGGTAGCCTGTGGATATGTTTCCTGCCAGCATTACTAATAAGAAAGAGGACTTAAGAGATAATTGATTGGCTGATCGATTGTAGGATTAACAAACTAATATCTCAGAAAAAAATAATGTTTCTGTGTGATTGGCTAATCGATTGTAGGATTAAAACAATAACTGAGCTTTGTCAAAATAGTAATGGACCAATACCTTTGATTTTGTGCAGGATGCTTCATTAGCCTCATGTCCCATTTCACTACTTGAAGCTACCCTAAATCATTCATTACAAATTCCATAAATCATTGGCAAAATTTGTACAACCTTGCTTATTGAAAAAAGAATGGAGAGATGTTACCGAGGGAATCATGTCGACGCCGGAGGCGCTTGCTTATCACAATGTTAAGCACATACCGCTTAAACTGCAGGTTAGGGTACTCATGGACACCACAAAAAAATAAGGTACACACACGCTCAAAAGTAGTAGTACCAATTCCGTATTGAAATATTACCGAAGTGCATGATGAAAGTTTAGCAGTGAACTGGTGTTCTCCAAAGTACGTACGACACAAGTTTCTAAGTTCCGTATGATTGGGTTTCGGATATTGTAACATCTTGCGCTGCAAAGGAACGACGGAAATAAATGGCAAAACAAATAATGGATAGGGAGAGGACAAATAATCTTAGTATTCTGTTACTGACCACAAGAAGCACCCCAAAAAAGTAGAGGACGATCTGTCCGAGGAATTGATGAAACCCAGTTGGTGAGACACGCTCCAAATAGAATACCTGCGTTATAAGATAAAGGTGTTCAAAAGCGTACCAATGAATAAACAATCGAAATGACGTATGAGCGTAATGCTTTAATGCACATACCAATAGGAGGAATAGACAACCGTTCGCGTGTACACGACTGTGAGTCCGTTGCCCACAGATAGCGTTGCATAGAAACTCTAGAGTAATCCTCGCCCAATTGACATTCTCCATAGCCCACGGATAGCGTTGCATAGAAACTCTAGAGTAATCCTCGCCCAATTTCCATCCTTTCTTAAAAAACCAAAGTACTTGAACAAACACAAATCAAGCATGGCATTGTCAAAATCTAGCATAACCTCGATCTCGATCACTTACTTAATCGATTGACATTGGTTGTTTATAAAAATCTGTCAAACTACCTGAACATACACTGAACATTGGTTGTTTATACCAACATCCATACAAATTAATTGTACATCAAATACCTGGTTTCACTTGCTAATGTGACGGATTATAAAATAAATTACACGAACTATTCTATAGACGAAAATACTTGTACCAATCAGTTACTTAATCGATTGACCGGCAATCACGCAAAAGCATTTTGGAGGTTCGGACAATACTTTGGTAAACTATGGAAACCTTTTCATTACAATGTTCTTTGCAATCAATCAAGTGGAAGACCTACATAACCAACTTCTTTGTTAAACACAAAATCCGCTAAAAGTCTATCCAAAATAAACTCCCGGTAATATAGAAGTAGGCTATGTATTAATAAATAAATAGACCAACATACATAAACAATCTGACAACCCCAACTCAACATAAAAATGTTACGACCTAGTTATTCTTTAAAAGGAGAATACTGGATTTTAAACTTATCTTCAGCCATAACTATTACGTTTAAGCATCTAAATCACCCATGAAAATCGGGAGAGAGAGAGAGAGAGAGAGAGAGAGAGAGAGAGAGAGAATACCCTTGTGATTTACGAATTTGGTTTGTTTCTGATTCTGATCGCAGAGAGAGACAGAGTTAGGGTTTGTATCGTTTGTTTGCATTGCAGGCCCTAGGGAGAGGGGGAAAAAAGTTTATATAGTGTGTGTGTGATTGTGTGTGTGTAGTACATGGCATTACATGTGTGCATAATTAGGCGTAAAGTTACGATGCATCATTCGAGGGCCTTTCGAGTTAATTTTTGAAAATCGGAACCGTCTATATTTTTTGTAGGATGGAATATATTATTCATGTAAAAAATTAAGTATATTTATTATCTCTGTATGCTCGATCGGCGTTGACAAATATTTTCCTACTAATGATTCTCACATCCGGAATCTCCCGATGAAGGGGTTTTCAAAATCCGATTGGCCCGAAATTTGGTGAAGTTTATTATAACACCAAGAAAAATAAAATAGTCGGTGTTGATCGTCAGAATTGTGTTGAGATCGTGTGGCTAACGTACATTAGACTATAGCAGTATATATTGGTTCATAACTATGTATGTTCAATGTATAGCATTGAATGGTGGATACTGGTTCGTTAAATTGAATGTTTGATCTAAACCGATACGATTTAACATCTTATCAATTCTATCATTCTCCCCGAAATTGATGATCATCCGATGTCGGTAACCACACGATTGGAACACATTCAGTGCTTCTAATGGAATTTCAGTACTATAATGCACCACTTCAAGGCCACCTAATCAATTTTTTTTAAAATCTGAACTGTTAGATGTGTTTAAAGCATGTTTTTAAGGTCCTATGCAAAGATTTGGGAAAAAAAATACCCAAAAGGGCTTGATCGGGCCAGGTTTTCGTATAGTAGTTCAACTAAGCTCTTGGGATGCACCAAATGGGCCCCACTCCAAATATTTGGCCAATCAGAATCATCAATCATTTACAGTGCATGTATTAGATAATTTGTACAAAATTTTAAGTTAATCGGATATCCTTACACCATTAATCGACCAACAAAATGCATTCTAGTAACGAAACTGTGTGTAGATAAGTATGTTTTCTAAGCCCGATCGACCCAATTTTTAACAACAATGATTTAATCACTAAGAGAAACAATATGAACGGTGTGGATTATCAAGATTTTGTCGCGGTCACGTGGCTACTGTACATTAAACAACAGCACAAGTATTAGTTCGTTATAAATTATATTGAACATACACAATGTAGAGGTCAGTACCATCTCAATTTTTACAATGAACGATCTGAACCGTTAGGATTTCACGCCTTGCTTGTTCCATCATTATCACCAAAATCGGAGATCATCCGATTTTGATAAGCATGTGATCAGATCACATTTATGACATCAATACACATTAAAGTCTTATTATGGACCATTTCACTACCACCAGAGTTTCTTTTGGCCAATCTGAACCGTCTATCTTTTACACACTACAGAGAACCTCATTCACACCAAAAATCAAGTTCATCGGGTATCGATTGACATTTCATCAAACGATAGACATTATTGACACAAGAAATTTCTTAACGATCAACGAGTTTCATAAGCTTGATCGAGCTAAAACTTTCCATGACTAGTTTAATCAACAAATACTACGATATTAACGCCCTTGATTTTTGAAATAGTTTAATTTGACGGAGATCTGAACGTATTTGTGTCGGAACATTGTAATAGAATCAGAAACATACAATTAAATTTCATATTTTAATCACATAAATTTTAACCATGGTTAACTTTTAAAAAAAATGATAAATTAAATTAAATTTAAAATTTAAAAATAAAAAAAATGTCGAATCGATTAGACACTAGTCCGAATCACATTTAATGTTATGCACAAAATTCGATGTGAGTACAGGTTATACTGATTTGTTGTTTTGGTAATGCCATTTTGCGGTTTTTCAAACAATGGTTATGTGATATTGTGGTTCTCGTTATACCATTTTGGGGTTTTAGGTTGTGCCCTTGTCACGTCATGCTTTTTGGTTATGTCAATTAATAGTTCTTGTTATGCCATTTAGTGGCTTTTAAACAACGGTTATGCTATTTTGTGGTTTTAGTTATACCCTTTTGGGGTTCTACTTTGTGGGCCCCTCAGGTTGTCCTCATGGTTATCCCGTTTAATGGTTTTGTTATTCCATTTAGTGGTTTTGTTATTACTTTTTAGGGGGGGTTAGTTACCTCTGGTCATACCCCTTAGGGGTTCGAATTTTTTTTTTTTTTGGAATTACCGGTTGACCCCTTCACTTTTGCCTACGTGGCATCGATCTACACCGTTAGATCGGAGGTATATGGTATCCCCCAGACAAGGGGGGGGGGGGGGGGGGGGATATTGAAGCATTTTTCTTTTATATATGGATAGGCTTCGTATGCACAAAATAAAAAATTTATTTGTAGTTCTAAACTTGTATGAGAGCATAAATATCTAGTATTTTTTACTCACTAAGGCTCGTGAACAAATTCGAGTTCGACTCAAACCTCGGCAAGCTCGGCTCGTCAAATTTTCACAGAGTTCGAGCTCGGTTTGAGTTCGTTTGAAAACTTAATGAACGAACCTGAACATTTTAAAGCTCGGCTCAATTCGTCTCGTTTACAGCCCTACTTCTGATTGTACCGAAAAAAAAATTATTTTCCTTCTTCAAACGACTGTGGGTTCGCGAGGAGTTGGTGACTTGAAAAAGATATTCGATGTTTCTCCATAGATTCAAATACCAGACCTTCTCCTTGACAGGTAAGAGTATAACCACATGAGTTACAAGCCTCGTCTAACTAAAGTAAATCTCAAAAGTTTTGGGACCATAATAGTTGCTCGTTCCAATATAAAAATAAAAAACTATTTTTCTCGTTTGAGTGAAAGCTTAATTAAAATTCCAAAAGGAGCTCAAATACAATTTTAGTCCATGTTATTTTAAAATAGTACACCTCAATTTTAAAATTCGATTACAACAATTGAAATTAGGAAAAAGAATTTTTGGTATCACCGATGAACTATTCCAACTTATTTACTTCGAATTAACTTTGTTAATTGGGTGCGTTTGCACAAATTCACAAAGAACAGGGGAGTGTAAATGTAACAAAATGAACCAAATAGAAGGTGTAAACACACATGACCCAAAGCACAAGGATATAAGAGCATCTCCAGCCCTGACTCTTTTTTTTTTCCCTCAAATTTGAGTAAAAAATTGAGTAAAAGCTTGATTTGGTATGGTGCACTCCAATCACAAATCTATTTTTTACCCATATTTTGCTTTTAAAAAAATTCATAAACCTTTTATACTTTCCCAGCATCTTCTTCGACCATTCTTCTCCTTCGACGCACCCACCTCTCTCTCTCTCGTAAACCCTAGATCTAGATTTTACACTCAACTCCACCAGCGTCAACTAGTAGCAGCAACACGATGGGCGACCAACACCGCCACCAGCGTCGACCATCAGTAAGAACCAACACCATTGTCGTTGATCACCAGCAAGAACAGTTGCTGCCTACCACCAAAAAGTAGCTGTTGGAAATTTGGTTCAAGGCTTGGTCTCCCTCTATTTGGGTAAAAATCTAAGTAAAACTCAATTTGATATAAGTTTGGTTCAAAGACTGGAGAGGAATTTTGGGTGTTTTTCCTTAAATTTCAAATTTGGTTTTGAGTCTGAGTAAGGGCTGGACTTGTTCTAAGGCTTAGTTTGGATGACAGTAATCTCAAGGGGGAATGAGAATGCGATGCATTCTACTCATGATTCCAACGTTTGGAATAGACATGAACAGGTAGGGATGGCAATCTCACCCGAACCGATGGGTAACCGAACTGTAACTATTTTTTTTACCCGAACCACAACCGAAATATTTCCCGCGGGTATGGGTATGGTATAGGATATGGGATAACCAAACGGGTTCGGTTCGATTATGGTTTGAGCTGATAACCGAACCGATACCTCTAATGCACTCTCTAAAAATGACTCTTGAATTGAATAATCCTAAAGTGCACACATAAGCTTAAGTGGGGTCCAATTGTCACTCTTAGAACTTGCTAATTTTAGAGACTATATGTGCACTCATAAGACTAGAAAGAACATTCTCCATTTTGTGCACAAAAACCCTCATCTTTTGAAAACTTTACGTTAAAAACTATTTAAAGACTTTGGTTCTCACTTGGAATTAGCTACAATACAATCTAAATTTAATTAATGTGATAGAAGTCATGCTTGTGAGCCATCCTCAGTATGAAAAGCCAATTGAAGACAATAATTGAGCAAATGGTTTGCTAAATATTAGGAGCTTTACTGAGGAGCTATTTTAGGAGCCTATTATGGATACTCTCAAGCCCTGTTTAGATGTTAGGTGTGAGTCAATCTGATGGGTCTGTGAACGCTACATTGGAATTTCTTATGTTTAGATGTTAAGGAATGATGAGAAAGTTAACTTTCTCTATATATGTTGAAGTGTTCAGTTACTGTAGACACCCCAATTTTGAACCCGAGATACGCTCGTGCATCTCCGATGATGAAATGGATCAATCATAATTACCTGGAACTTGTGAGAATGATTTGAATTTGATCAAAACCAACCAAACACTACCCAAACAATCAAAATGTGCCAAACCAACCCAAGCACTGCCAAATCAAGCCAAGCCAGCAAACTGCCATCCATAGCCTTGAGCGCTCAAGCCCATGGCTTTAAGCGCTCAAACCCCTGAGGAGCACCTTGAGCGCTCAAGTCCACGGCTTTGAGCGCTCAACTCCCGTCCAGTCAGCAACTTGCAGAGTATCTCATCATGAGATTTCCTGCATGGGAGCGTCTGTGGTTGATCTTATACGATCCCTATACGTATAATACACCCCACTAAGTCCTAAAATACGCCTAAAATGCTTCTAAATACACAAACCCACTTCTCTCTCTCTCCTTTCTTCCCTCCCACTCACTCTATAAACCACCCACTACCCCGTGGTTTGGAGGACGAGCTCTGATACTCCTCACCTTTGGTTTCCACCAAAAAACCACTCCTCTCTCTCTCTCTCTACAAAACCATTCTTTTACCATCAAAACCACCTACAATACCATTCATCAAACCCAGAAATTCGACCCTTGATCATCGATCAACCACCTACATTGTTCAATTCGTCCAGAATACAAGCCAAAAACATCCACAATCAACCTCTCAAAGCCCAGAATCAAGCTCAAATTACAAACATCTTCCAAAAGGTAGTAAAAACATGTGATGAACTCACTGTTTTGATCCTTCTGAGGAAGGCTAGTGAGTTTAAGCAAGTTCTCTATACTTGCATTGAACTCACAAAGGCCTGAAAGTTGCTTAAAAACCTTTTTCAAATCTGCAGTTACAACAGGTTTGAGCGCTCAAGCCTCTGGCCTTGAGCGCTCAAGCCCAGTTCTGAACAGACCTCTGTTTTGCTAACTTCTGAGCTTTCTTTTGGTTTTGATCATTGTCTAAAAGTTAATTTCGTTCATGTAACACTCGAAGCAGTTTATTTCCACACCAAAATTACATGCATGAATGTAAATTAACCATTTCATAGTGATCAAACATCAAAAACTTCAAATTTCTCATATTTGACTACAAAACAATGGTTGTCTGTCCTTTTGAAACTTTATTTTATGTCTTTGGTGGTCCTGAGGAAGTATTGAAATCAGTTTAAAGGTCAAAAAGTGGAAAGCCATGTTATGGCTTGAGCGCTCAAGGTCAGATCTTTGAGCGCTCAAGTTGTTCTTGATTTATTTGCAGTTTTCCATCAATTCTGATGATGATTTATGATTTAATTCCTTGTTGGTGTCATCAGTGTAGCATTTGTGATCTGAACCCCTCTCTCTTGCAGAATTGGTTTGAGCGCTCAATCCATGAGCCTTGAGCGCTCAAACTGGTTCTAAAGCAAGTTTGTTTTAAGCATTTTCTGGTGATTTCTAAAGAGAGGTGATACTTGTGTGATGTTTCTGTAGTGGTTTGAAGTCTTAAAGTATCATCAAATGTTAAAAACCAGCAAGGAAAATGTTCGGGTGGAATGAGGGTTGAGCGCTCAAGTCATCACCCTTGAGCGCTCAATCCCCATTCTGGAATCCAGATTGCAAATAGTTTGATAAGACTCATGTTCATAATTTCTTGAGTTATTGTACGATTTCTGCTGTAATTTACTTCTGTGGACATTTGTATTTTCGTGTTCATCATCCATGTAGATCGCGTGCACAAGCATCCACTGTAAAATCACATCCCTTGTATATTTTGTTATTATGTGATTCCTGTCCCCGATTCCCCATTTATGTGAATAAATCAAATTTCAAACATTTCCAAAATCCCACAAAATGTTGAGTAGAGACCGGTTCACGGACCGGGCGAGAGGGGTGCCGTAAAACCCTTCCCCTCTCGTAACCAAACCCCCGAATCCGAGAAATCTTTGGTTCCGCCATGATCAGTGAAATCTTTTTCAAATGGGCAAACAAGTCATGTTTATTTTTGATCGGTTTCTCGGGTTCGGACCTCAAATCCGGGTGGCGACTCTA
This sequence comes from Vaccinium vitis-idaea, assembly GCA_963854785.1. NCBI lineage: Eukaryota > Viridiplantae > Streptophyta > Magnoliopsida > Ericales > Ericaceae > Vaccinium > Vaccinium vitis-idaea. The sequence continues at coordinate 18,817,268 of OY978220.1, forward strand.
ACAATCACAATCTTTTCGAACAATCTCGGTGGGCCGTCCATAGTTACCAAGAAAATGATTTTCCCAATGCTCACTTTCCCTTAAAATGGATTGTGCAACTGAACGGAATCTTAACAAATAAAATTGGGTCTTACATTTTACACTTTTTTTTTATCATATACTAACACACATATTTTAAGGAGCACACTAGAGATGGCTAAAAGTGGAAGATGCTTTTGAAATTAGTATTGCTTGACCCCTCCTTCACTATAAAGTTGGAAGTTACTTTAATTTTCACAAGGGTGGGTGGAAGATGTTGATTTATCTCTAACAAAATTCAAAATTATTTCATTTGTGGTAGTCCCACCATAACTCCATTAAATCTCTTAATCCCTAAATTGAAAACTTAAATCCTACTATTTGGTTAAATCCCATCCAAAATGGAAAACTATTTATTTGGTTAAGTGCTTTATTAGCCCATCCAATTATAAGGGTAATTTCTCAAAGTAAGGTAAAGTCATAATTTTGAAGATGCTTTTGAAATTAGTATTGTTTGCGCCCCTCCTTCACTATAGAGTTGGAAGTTACTTTAATTTTTACAAGGGTGGGTGGAAGATGTTGATTTTCTCTAGCAAAATTCAAAATTATTTCATTTGTAGTGGTCCCACCATAACTCCATTAAATCTCTTAATCCCTCAAATTGAAAACTTAAATCATACTATTTGGTTAAATCCCTTCCAAAATGGAAAACTATTTATTTAGTTAAGTGTTTTATTAGCCCACCCAATTACAAGGGTAGTTTCTCAAAATAAGGTAACGTTATAATTTATTACTTTTTCAATGCCTCTCGTCGAGACAAACAAATAATTCACAAAATTTTGACGTAAAATTAATCCCTCAAATTGAAAACTCAAATCCTACTATTTGGTTAAATCCCATCCAAAATGGAAAACTATTTATTTGGTTAAGTGCTTTATTAGCCCATCCAATTACAAGGGTAGTTTCTCAAAATAAAGTCATACTGTAATTTTTTACTTTTTCTTTTTTTTGAACAGCTAATTTTTTACTTTTTCAATACCTCGTCATCGAGACAAATAAATAATTCACAAAAATTTGATGTAAAACTAAGTAATACGATTTTTTTAAAAATAAAAACAACTCAAAAAGTTCTTTTAGTCAAGTGACTTATTTGGAAAACGGTACGCAGTTAAAAAAACAAAAATGTATATGAACGGGAGGGGAGCTTGTAGTGCCCCCAGTGCACTGCAACATGCAGGGCCCCACAAAGCGATGTCGATTTGGGTCAAGTCAAGTGCTGTTCCAAACGTGGCCCTATAAGGCCCACATCGACCCACGCAAACGATTCCAACCGTTAAATTTTTTTAAAAATAATTATTCGAGTGATCTTAGAGAAAATCGGGCCCAATGGATATTTGTACGTAATTTATTTAATTCGTTCGAATTTTATTTAGAATTCAAGACCCTATAATCCGAATGAATCTTTAAAAAAAAGTTTTACAATTGTGCGCTCAATAACCCCTTGACCAGAGCCATATGTGTCGTAGCGCTTGTTGAATAATTGTGCGCTCGGTAACCCTTTGATCGAAACCGCATGTCTCGTAGCGCTTGTTGAAAAGAGCATTCAGCAAAAAACTTATCTTAATCGAACATCGTAAGGTATCAAAATGATGTAATTCATATTTTTAGTGTTTTGATATCGATATCTAATCAAGGTAATTATTTTATTGAATGCTCTTCTCAATGAGCCCTGCGACACTCATAGTTTTGATTGATGGGTTACCAAGCGCACAATTGTAATATTTCTCTTGAAGATTCTTTTGGATTATAGGGTCCGGAATTCTAAATAAAAAGCGAACGAATTAAATCAATTACGTACAAATATCCGATGAGCCCGATATTCTTCAAGATCATTGAAATATTTATTTTAAATTATTTAACTGTTTGAATTATTTGTATGAGACATGATGTGAGCCCCACATGGCCACGTTTGGAACAACACTTGATTTGCCCCGTTGGCATTGTTTTGGGACGCGCTGCAGTACACTGGGTGCACTACACGCTCCCCGCTCCCCGGATATGAAACATTAGTCGCCGCAACTTGACCTCAAAACAGACTTCCACCACACAACCCGATGTCGTTTCAAAATAGATTCCCAACAGACGACACCGTTTTCCGCTCATCCAGCCCGACTTCTTATGAGTCACGACACCCCGACACCCCGAAGATCTTCGAAGCAAACGAGGTCGGCCACCGCTTTCTCTCTCTACTTTCTTGCTTCTTTACTTTTGTCCCAAGCAACTCCAGGGCCACTGCAATTAATATGGAAGAATCTGCCAATTCGATGAACACACAACAGGCTGTACTAGGCCTATTTCTTCGCCATTTGATGTCGTCGTCTCTTTCTCACCGCAGCTCACTCTCAAACTTATCTAGAATCTCAGACGACAACGTTGACGGCGGCACCTATATCGAGACAGATTCCTATTCTACTCAACGATTAGGTATAGATGTTACTTCGCTTTTAGACATCGATTTGCCAACCAACCTGTTTGCTTTTTGTCCAATTGTTCCATTTGAATCAGTGGATTTCTTACTAATTTGACTGATCGGTGCTGATTCTGAGTTTTCAGAACTTGAACATTGTTTTTCAGTAAAGCACATAAGCACATTGTCAGATATGTGTGTATATTTTGTTATTTGAGGTGCTCAACTATAAGCCGGCGCGAACATTAGTTTTGCATGAGCCAATTGTTTTTACTGGATTGTGAATTTTGCGCTATTTTCCTGGTTTAAAGATTGGAATTTTAGTGATTCGACGATTGTTTTGAAGTCATTTTGTGATCTTTGGTTAGATTTTTGATCTCCTGGAAGTTGAAGACTTGTGACTTGTTTTGGTTAGATGCATGTTTGTCTCTGTATATCTTTTTTGGTGCTGATTTTGAGTTTTCAGAACATAATCAGTGTTTTTTAGTACGCACATAAGCACATTGTCAGATATGTGTGTATTTGAGGTGCTCAACTATAAGCCGGCGTGAAAATTCGTTTTGCATGAGTCAGTTGTTGTTTTTACTGGATCATGACTTTTGTGCTATTTTCCTGGTTTAAAGATTGGAATTTTAGTGATTCGACGAATGTTTTGAAGCCATTTTGTAATCCTTGGTTAGATTCTTAATCTCCTGGAAGTTGAAGTCTTGTGACTTGTTTTGGTTAGATGCATGTTCATCTGTGTTTTTTTTTTGTTGTGGTTTTTGTGAATTGTATATGTTCTACAGCTTTATGAACCAACAAATAAACACAGATATGTCAAGAACTCTGGATGCACGTGACTGATGCATGTGGGTCCCACACACACATTGAACGACTCTGTTACAGTCCAAATCCTAATGTCCCACATTGACTAAGTATGGGCTTGGCCTTATGTATATAAGCTCATAGGCACCCTATACTTGTATGCCAGTTTTCAAGGGTGAGGTCTACCCTTGAGTTTGTATCAGACTCTAGACACATCTTTGTCCAAACTCCAAAGTAATTACCTTATATTAATTGTACGAATAGGCATGGCTGGACGGATAGGTGGATGGATGCACATCTGGTGTGAAAGTTTTGAGGCAAAAGAAAATTGTGGTCTTTCTGTATTGGTTGAGATTAAAGAAAATTGTGGTCCTTCTGTATTGGTTGAGATTAAACCGAAGCAGGTTCCTTGAATTGGTCGAACTTTTGATCAGCATGAAACTGATGCTTGTTTTTCCGAACGAAGAATAATTTGTTTTGAGTGTGTTTATAACCTAAGAGGCATGAAAATTAAGAGATTATTTGCACATTCTACGTAACAGAAAATATTCGAGATTTCCAGACCTAGACCTGCTTTTAGAGAGGAAAAAATTCACAAACAAATTTGAAATTTTGGTATTAAAAAGTCTACAATGCAAAAATCTAAATGAGAGCTGGCTTTGTAAGTGTCAATATACATCTTTTCCATTTTTTTTAGGATTACTAAGTTATACTCCCTCCGTCCCAATATTTAGTCCACATTTCCTTTTTTGGATGTCCCATAACTTTTGTTCATTTTGACTAGTCCGAGAGGAAAAAAAAAAAGCAATGGTCACTTTTACCCTTCATCCGATAAAGGTAATCATTGCATTTTCAAACAAAGGGCAATCTTGTAAATTTACATATTTTAAAGAGAAATGATTGTGTTCCCTAAAAAAGTTGGAACTCCAAAGAGGGTCCAAAATTTTGGGACGGAGGAGGTAGTTTCAAACTCGTAAGGGTGTTTGTGTTTTTTTAGTAAGGGGGGTGTGTCAAGTGTGGATTAGTGCCTCCGGTTCTGGAAAATTTTCAATCTCGTTGGGGTTTGTTTGTTTTTCGAGGGACTCGTGCGTCAAGTGTGTCCGTTTTATAAAAATATAAGTTAGAAAATTATAGAACAGTGTTTTTCGAAGAGTTTGGATCCTTGCCGGAGGTGTCCTGTCCAAAATTGATGTTTGCATCCTCTTAGAAGTGTCTTAACCTCTTAGATTAGTAGTAAAGCTAAATAGTTGGGTGGAACTGGAGCAGATAAATAACGTAAACTGAAATATTGCTGGTGTAATTAAGGACTTGTAGTCTTTCCCAGGAGAATATAATCGGTGGGAAGTGCCACCAGTTTTACCTATGCTTCTACTGCTTTCATGTTTCCACTTTGCTAATCGGATAGTGCAGTGTTTTGGTTGCTGTCGAATCATTAGATCTTCTCCCTTCAAGAAGAGCAACACATTTCATTTATTATTCGCCCTTTTTGTGCATATGTTTGTGTGCTCATCTGTATAATATATCTATGTCTGGTTTGTAGTTTGTACTGATGAAAACTTTGCATTTTTGAAGAGTACAAGTATTGGAGCTGCTTGGGAGATCGTGGTTGAAAAAGAACTTGGCGATGTCACACACATGGCTGGACAAGGCAAACGTGTACAGAAATGAGTTTTAGTTTCCAAAATTCGGTATAGTCTCGCGCTTGCAATGATGTGCTAAATTACATTATTCATATTCTTTGGATAAGGTTCAAAGCTGATTTTTGTTTTTATTTTTGTACTCTAGTATTCAAGTTTATAACTTATGCTTATTGACATTTTAGGCTATTGCTGCATTAAAGTTTCAAAAGGGTCAATGTTTCTGAATCAAGTCTTGTGATTAGTTTCCAAAATGGATGATTTGCTATTTTCACAAGCAAATGACATTTGTGATATTCTCCTCTTGAGAACATCAAAAGCTGATCATATTTATAATCTGTTGTCCTGTCGCACGTAATTTAAGAAATAAACCTATTGACGTAAAACCGATAGACTCTTGGGCTATTGCTGCATGAAAATCAGTGTTATAAATCAAGTCTTCTGATTAGTTGCCAGAATGTATGATTTGCTATTTTCACATGCGCAAAGCAACATGCAATACAGATGACTTGCTTTTTCTGTGTTGCCTGGTCTCATGATTATGGATCAGTATTTTGAGTGTTCTTATACTTAATATGTGTTATATTGAGAAGTGCCTGATCTTTACCCCTCCTTTACAAAAGTTCCTCCGTGCTTTAATAATTCCTCTATGAGTTTTTTTAATAAGGGATATTGATTCATCTTGAGTGGTATTAATGGTGCACTTTAATTCAATATTTTGAGTGGTTGCATTAACAAATGCAATATCTGCTTGATCCATCTTTTTACCGGATTAAGGCAGATTACATTGATTGCAAATATGTATGTCAAGCATGATCAGGAAGCTTTATCTGCTGTCGTAACAGATGCTGCTGTAGGATAACGCTGTCGGAAGTATCACCCGTGTTTGTAATCGCTTGCAAATGCTTAAAATCTCATTGATAAGCATCCGTAACCAAATTTTCCCCCATTTAAGTGTTGGTAAAGGTTTCTAACCATCATCTTTGTGATCTACATATAACAGATGAGAGTCAACTTTATGTAACTTAAGCGTTGTAGTTTTTGAGCTGCTAACGTTGTTTGATAAGAGTTGTATGTCTAGGAATAGTACAAAATTTATATTGTATAATATTCTGCACAGAGCTTCTTGTTGTGAATTTCAGTCCAAGACTCCAACTCAAAGTTCTTAATCTTCAAAAGGCAACAAAAACCCTTCAGGAATTATAGTCAGCCATTTCTTAAATAAGGAACAGGCAATCAAAAGAACTAGCTCCAAGTTCAAGAACCCCTGTAGCTGCCACGCATGTGTGTGGGGTGGATTTAGTGTTAGGAAGCGACAACAGTAGGAAGAATGGGAAGAAAAAGTTCAAAATGGTTCCCAGATATTATGTAGAGCCCTTCTATAGCAACTGAGTCTGTGACTAATTTATCGGGAAAACTAGTTGTGACTAACTGGGATTACAGAAGTTTGATGTTGTTGTGTTGGCCATTGAACATGCAAACTTTTTGTCAAGTGATAAACACTACATTGCCTCTGGTCATGTTGCCATCTAAGACATCCGTCAGGCATCACTAATTTAATGGCTCCTATGTTGGCATCCCAATGCCAAGTAGGAAGGAGATAAAAATCAGTTCCATTGTCTATTTTTTGGTCGCTTCGAATTGTTGCTTCTTGTGAATATGGCAGTTGGACAGTGTGATAAAGAAGGCATGGTTTGTCTGAATATTTCATATATACATGCCTGATATCTTTTGCTAAGGCCGGACAGGTGGATCCTCCTATTGCCTATCGCGGTGGCGAATTCAACTCAGAAACTTGCTATCGCTTTCCAAGCTAGACTCTGAGGAACCTCGCTCTGATCGACCCAACTTGGATAAATCTTTCAATTATATAAGTCGCAAAAGAAACAAAAGAAAATAGAAAGTAAGGGTTAGATACTAGAACTATTGACTCAAATTTGCCAAATACACACTACAAGCATATATTTACTTATATTCTCTATAACAATTTTTTGTCACGAATTTTCATGTATGCTAGGACTATAAGCAACTACTTTGTCACAATTTGTCCCTCGTTCTGTTCTAACAGGATAAAAAATTGTTTATATCTTTTAACTGATAATACTTATTTATGTACATCATGGATCTTGTTTGATAGTTCTCAATTTGTTTTTGGAAGCAAAGTTTTAAAAATCACATAAAACATTGTGAAGTAAAGTAAAAGATATAGACAATTTAAAAGTGGCACTGTGTCCCAAAAACGACTAACAATTTTTTTTTTTTTTTTTTTTGGGGGGGGGGGGGGGGTGCGTAATATTTTATTTACATCAATTCCTATGGACACTCACCCGTTAGGCATCAAGTATTTTAATGGCTCTTTTTTTGGAAACCCGAATCTAAGAACGAAATAAAAATCAGTTCCATTGTCTTGCATATTTGTTGTCCAGTTTGAATTGTTTTTTCTTGTGAATATGACAGTTGGACACTAATAAAGCAAGCATGTTTGTCCAAATAATCCATGCATGGGGGGAAGAATATTCTTAGTTGTCTATATTTTCATTTGGCTCTTTTTCTGGAATCCCGAAGCCAAGTAAGAACGAAATAAAAATCAGTTCCATTGTCTTGCGTATTTGTTGTTCAGTTTGAATTGTTTTTTCTTATGAATATGACAGTTGGACACTAATAAAGCAGGCATGTTTGTCTGAATAATCCATGTGTATACACATAAAAAAATTTGTGTACACTCTCTCTCTCTCTCACACAACACACACACACACTCTCTCTCTCTCTCTCACACACACACACACACGCAATTGCCGGATAGCTAGATCCTCCTAACGCTATCAGGTTGGCGAATCCACCTAAACTTGGTATCACATCCAAAGTTTCTCTTAGGAACCTCACTCGATCTGGTCGAGAAAGGATCCTACTTCGCACTAGGATAGAACCTATCAATCATATAAACCTCATAAGAAACAAAAGAAAAAATACCAAGCAAGAGAAAATAGGAAGTAATGGCTCGATACCAGAAAACCTTAACTCAAAATTGCGAAGTACATAGGACAAAATTTGCTATTGACAATCATCAATTTACTTGCATACTAGGACTGTCAACGTCTAATAGAGTGCCAATTTCTCAAATACATCGGTTTATATGCACATACACCCACTCCTATAAACGCTCCCAACCTTAAGTTTTTCTACGTCTTCCAACCCTCCTGCAGGCTCTTGCACACTCTTCCGCTTGTGCAACTAAGTGTTGGATTGTTCATTACGTATGTCAATTTTAATCAACTGATTAACGTTGTCTTGAGCATATTGATGCCTTAAAAACCAGTTATAGAAGTGCTATAGTACATGTGGCCTTTATTGGGCGATGTAAAAAATGCTTCCCCTTGAAAATGTGATTGGAGCTCTCTAGTCCGTTTGAATTCTCCTGTCATCTTTTAGCAAATAAATACACCAGATAAGGGCTCCATATTGGAGATTTTGGAATTGAATCGTACGATGTCGTTTACTTTAAAACTAGAAGAATAATGTTCAGGCACTGTCTACACTCCGTTCATGTTTCCTGTCTAGGTCACATATCTCATGCTGTTGTGTAAAAGCTTTCCTAGCTTATTCAGATCCTTTATGAATAATGTTATCTGATATGTTTTCCATCTTTGATCGAAGACGGAAATAAATTAGTTTCCATCAATGTTTGTTGTGTGTTGATTGCTTGGCTTGGAATTGTTTCTTCCTATGATGCAACTATTGAGACACCTACTTTGTTTTCATGCTTGCTTGAATATTTGCTTCATATCACCCTTCACATGTTTGACACGTGCACTAATTATGTGTATGTGTTAACTAGGTTGTTTTTGTTCCAGGGTTTGCATTTCTCCTCCATGACATCAAATTTTGGGGATTTTGGCAGAAGAGTTAGTTGTGTACCGGGTAAATTTCTAGGTTCAGTTTGTAAATAGGATTGTCCCTGTAGATAAATGGAATCAAAGTTGGTCAAAGTATCGGATAATGTCCGTAGACAAATTATTAGAAGAAGGGTGACTCAATATGTGGGAAATATAAATGAAGCAAGCCACAAGGTATTGCGACTTCAATCCAAGCATAACTCATTATCTACCGAGCTTGGCAAGAGGAACAGATCGGCTGAATGCAAAAGCAATTGTGCAGTGCACTTGGAGAAATCTTTACTTACAAACTACTCTAATTTGATGAAAAGCAAAGTGCCAAAACGGTTATTATTTTACCAGGATAGTGCATGGAATGATTTTCCTCAGGATCTTGTTGAGATGGTTAGGGGTGATTTCCAAATGAAGAAAGGAGCAATTGAAGTGCAATTCAATGGACGCCATTTAATGCTAGATATGTTGGATATGATTCAAGTAGATTTGAACACAGGTTCCCATAAACCTATAGCTTGGATTGATGAAGCTGGTGGCTGTTTTTTCCCACAATTACAATCTGATAATGGTGGAGTATGTGGGTGTAACCATTCTGAGTTTGATAAAGTTGAAGAAGTTATATCTGTGGATCCAAACGGGGCTTCTAAAACCCAATTGCATCTTCAGATTGGAATAAATGTGGTTAATGGCTTTGGGTTGGAGGAATGTGTGGAAGAGTTGAATATATGTGCCAAGAGGACTAGAACTGAGAAAAACCCTAGCGGTGATCATTACAAGCTACATGCTAATGACGATGGTAACCAAAAATTTGGTGCGCAAATGAAAGATGTAGTTGAGGAAGTTCAACGGATTCGTGAAATTTTATACCCTAAAGTTGAATATGTTTTTGAGACTTTTGATATAAATGTTGTGAAAAACATGTTCATTGCCAGCTTGAACCCTTCCAAAGATGCAAACATACTCGAAATCATCAAATGCTCGAGTACAATGATGGAGTCTCGTAAGGAAATTTTTCAAAAGCAGGTTGAGATAATTAAAGAGTATCATGGGGATCCAAATGTTCGGTATGGTTGGCTTGCTTCTACAAAAGATGGTTGCTCTAGCATCATGAGGCATGGGCTTGCACATTGTGGATCCAAAATTAAGGCTCCATTTGGTATTGGAGTTCACCTCACATCCTTAAAGTGTGCCCTCTCCAGGTTTGCATGTACCCTTAATGTTCTCTATTACTACCTCTGTCCCAAATTGCTCAACCTTTTCGGGTAACGCCAAAAATATTGTACCTGCGATATTTATTTTTTTGAAAATTTTTTTACCAATTTTTTCTTCTCAAAGAGATCTTTAAATTGGTGTAAAATTTATGGAGAAAGTTCATGCGAATACATTATTTTTTACGTGCAAAAACGCAAGGTTTCCCAAAAGGTCAAGCAATTTGGGATGGAGGGACTAGTTGTTATTTGAATCAATATAAGCAATAACAGAATATGGTAAGCTCTTCACTTAAGAGATTATTCAGCTGATATATTTATTTTTATTTTAGAAATATTAATATAGTTACCCCCTATTTTTGTTTTGGTTTATACCATTTTAGTTTGGATTTGGGGACATTCATTCTTTGGTATTTTTCAGTGCAAGTTATTGTGATGTTGATGAAAATGGAGTGGGCCACATGATGTTTTGTCGTGTCATACTGGGGAATATGGAACCTGTTCAGCCTGGATCTACACAATTTCATCCCAGTAGTGAGAAATTTGATAGTGGAGTTGATGATCTTCAAAATCCAAGTCATTATATTGTTTGGAATATGAATATGAACACACACATCTATCCGGAATACGTTATCAGTTTCAAGATGTCCCAGGGTGCTGGAGGTGCAACTTGATTCCCCTTTTTAATGTTTCTTTTTTTTTCGAAGTTTGAAGGTTAACATGTGACTTATTATTCAAGTATGGGATAGTTGTTAGGCACATTTTTTTAGTTTTTATGTGTCACACTGGCTTGGCAAGTATCATTTGATTAGTCTCCATATATTTGGACGGAAGTGCCTAGCTCTTTTTACAATTTCTTAATGTGCTATCTGGATTTGTGAGTTAGTGGGACACATTATGTGTCTTTCTAACTCTGATACATTCTCAATGTTGGTGGTGCTTTGACCAATTTTCTACTTATATTTCATGCATCGGTAACTTTCTTGAGTCTTAGACATTCTCAATGCGGCAACAGAAGCTCTGGTTCAGAAAGAAAGCCAAGGTGTTTCTACTTCTCAGGCGCGTCAAGGTCTTCAGCTAGGTTCATCTTCTGTTGAATTGGTGAGTGTTCAGGGTTTTACATGTTATCAGAACCTCATGGTTTGTGGGGATTAGATATCAATTTTCTAGTCGTCGGGTTAGTTAGCCTAACGGATTTAATGAGGTTATTTGACAAAACTTTCCAGGACCCTCTGTTGCACATTTGTTTTTATCCCTGATTTCTAAATTTCTGTTGGCATTAGATTTTTTTTCTATTCGTCTTTCTACATTCTAACAATGGAAAATTGGCAATTATTCAACCGATGGTGAGGAGGGTACCGATTATCATTTGTTCGTTGATGGTTTGTTGGTGATTGTCTTCGATTTTAATTTATTTTCAATAAAATTTGGGATTTCATCTAGCAAAATGTCGTTAGTTTAATTGCTAAATGGTGGCCAACCTTTGTTTGGAGTTTTTGGTTTCTACTTCTCATTACTTTGGAGATTTTCCATTGTTGATAGCTGTCATTTCTTGTTCTCTAGAAGAGGAATTCCCATCCATGTCAAAATTTTGAGGACATGCTTCTGCAAAAGGCCCTTGGCGATGGATCAAGCACCTCAAAGACTCCTAGGCTGTCTTTTGCGGCATTGTTTGATGCCATCTCCAGTAAAGTAGCTCCTAAAGTTATGAAATGGGTGAATATGCAGTATAACATGTTCCAGGTACGTAGAGCGATCTCTTATTTGTTTGTACGTTATTTGATGTTTGTCTAATCTCTCTCTCTCTGTGTTTCTTTGTCCATTATTGGAATGTGGTAGAGCAACAAAATCAGTCGTGAGGAGTTTATTAGAAAGATGAGATTTGCAGTTGGGAATGAGTTGTTGAGGTCTACAATTCTCAGTCTTCAGGGCAAGGTAATATTCATTCCATTCTATTTGTCTCACTTGGCCAATAATGCATAACTGGGGCATTATTGATGTCTCCTGTTTAGAGGTTTGCAACTTATAGCTATAGGTTTCACACTTTCATGCCAAACTAACAGTTTGAATGGTGATGATAAAATTTATGTTGGTAATTGGGATTACTGCTTATTATTGTTGTTCAGCACTGTAGCTTGCTTAACATGAGTAAAAGAAGTATTTGTTGCTAGTGCATCCATAAAAATTGATGCTTAGCAAAATTTGCAAGGCTTTCCTTATTATTTAGACTGGGTATACATAGATATATATATGCCGGCTCGTGTATACAACGATGAATCCTTTTCGTGTGGTACGGTCAGGCATGAATCAAAGCAGTTTTTTCCACTATCCTTTTAGCGTTTTTGGACCTTTGTTATAATCGGTGGACAGTTTCTGTTTGCCATGGGGTTCTCTGTTACCCTTTCGAGTGAAGATAGTATGTATATTCCTTATGCAGCAAAACAAAGGGTAGGGTCTTATTGGATTATGTAACAATTTCTGAAGAATTTTTGAAACTGATTATTCCTTGTTCTATTCTTGGCAGTTACCATCTGATTCTGCATCCCTCCCAGAAGTGCCGAAGAAGAAGTGAGAAAATCGAGGCAGTTCTACAACTGTTCTTATTTTGCTTACGTCAGCCGTCGGCTATGTATTGGTGTGTTTCGTAGTCAGCATCTGGTTGTGAACAATGTAGCTTAGGTATCTGAAATTTGCTCTCTAGTTCTATTTCTGTTGTCAACTTGGGTTTTTATTGAACTTGAACTAATGCGTTTTGGTTTTGCTGTGAAAGCATGTAATTAAATGCTTGGTCTCAACTTTTAATTATTTTCAGATTTTAAACCAGCTCATGTTTGTTATTTTTCATGGGGGATTTAATTGTCCGTTCCCTTGAATGGTTGATATGGTTTTGTCCCTTTTATTTTGTTTCCCTGTTAAACATATCCTTTCCTGCCCGTTTCTCCAATGTGTGGGAAACCAAGTGTAAAACACTGAGGTTTGCGTATTTTTGACAACTAAGGTGCCTAGGTTAGCTTACAGGAATATGCCCCTTTCGGATCACAATCGCATGTATTTATGAAATGACGGTACCTTTTCTGTTTTGATTTTCTTTTGTTAGTTGCTCAAAATGGCAGAAAAATTATGCATTCGAAGAACATTTCTTCTCCCCCTTCTAACTTATTTTTTCTTTGTTTTTTTTTTTTTATAAATATTTTTTGTTAGTTGTAATGTGCTTTTTTGTTATTTGCATTAGAGAAGGTTCTCGCTAATGCAACTTCTCCTTAATACACTCCTCAGACATGACTCGGTTTCGAGTCTTATACTTGGCATGTCTTTGTGGAGTTGGTGTGACATACTATCTTCTACCTAGGTGGTGTTATGGTGACAACCTGTTCTTCCAGACAGTAGCTATGGCTCGAGCTGGATATTCCACAGCGGGTCGGGAGCTCCTGTGGTCACGCCTGTGGGGGGTTTCTACGATGGTTGCGCCCTCCCACCTTTACTTTTTAGCAGTTCAAAAAAAAAAAAAAAAAAAAAAACTTTGTAAATTTTTTGAATCTGCTACTGCTTGGGTTTTTACCCTGCTGTGAGTTGGTATTATGATGGCTTCTGCATATGGGTTTAACCGGTCCTGTTTTGATTATTTCGGTTTGGAAATCTACAAACCGGGACCAGTTTAAACTAAATTGGTTTGGTTTCGGTCCGGTATGGTCGATAGGGAGAGAAATCTACAAAAATCACATATGGAAATCGGAAGAAATTTACAGAATATTTGCATCACAAATCTCTCTCTATCTATATATATCTATGGGGCTAGTGCGAGGGACATTAAAAGACACAATATGTTTCAGAGTCCCACGCTAATAAGTTGAGCCGTTCAACATTTTTAAAACATGTTTTTAAGGATACCCGTAAAAAATTAACTCATTCGGATATTGGTAAGTGTTCGATCCAAACAATTCTGAGAATAGCAGTTCCTATCAAGTTTTTTGAAAATTTTGTTTGGATCAAGCACTTATCGATATTCGATTGAGCTAAATTTTTATAGGATTCCCTATTTTGTCCAATATCTATATACTCCTATACACACACACATATATCCATATCGAGAGAGAGAGAGAGAGAGAGAGAGAGAGAGAGAGAGAGAGAGAGACGTACGACAAACGACAGACCGGCGTCGATTGCGATGACAACGAGCGACGGAGAACGATTCATCATCGACGACGAACGACAAAGTGAACGACGGATGATGACCTGTGAGTCGGTGGGAGCACTGAGAGGGGTAGAGAGAAGACAGAGGTAGAGGGAGACAGCGAGGAGCTCTCATTTGGATTTAAGGTTAGACGAAGAGAGCAGGGGTTTATAACATATATATATACACAACCGATCTGGTCCACTTTGTTCGGATTAAAAACCCCAAAACCGAAACCGAACTGGTTCTCAAATTTTGATACTTGAGTGAACCGGGACCGACTGGTCAAGGTAAAAAAATAAAAAATAAAAGTCCAGTCCGGTTTTCTATTTTTTTATTCACCCGGTCACCCCTATTCTTGAGACTACTTCGTCCTTTTCCAAAACCATCCTATTTGTCCGCTTGAGCAAGAAAGCTTCGAATGCTTTGAAGCGCTTGGGAATGGTTTAAGTAGTTGAATAAGAGGATTACGATGATAAAACCAAAATCTTGGATTATTTCTATAGCTTTCCCAAGCTGAGGAACTTGTGTTGTTTGACCTCCAATTGAATCAGCTGAAAGCAAGAAATGATTCGAAGTAGATGAATAAGAGAATTTCTCCCAACACTGTTAACAAACTAGAATTTAATTCTTAGGCCACACTTTTTTTGGGCTTGAAATTTAAGCCAGAAGTCATGTTGTTCTACTAAAATACTATATTTAAAAAAAAAAAAAAAATCAAAAGTCAAGTTGTTCCGCTATCAAACTTTTCATACAATCCTTGTATAAGTATGTTAGATTATGGGCACGCCACTGCATGCTAGTGGGAGATTATTGAAGCTCCAATTGAATCAGCTGAAAGCAAGAAATGATTCAAAGTAGATGAATAGGAGAATTTCTCCCAACACTGTTAACAAACTAGAATTTAATTCTTAGGCTCCTTCCACTAACTCTTTTTGGGCTTGAAATTTAAGCCAGAAGTCATCTTGTTCTACTAAAATACTATATTTAAAAATAAAATAAAAATTCAGAAGTCAAGTTGTTCCGCTATCAAACTTTTCATACAATCCTTGTATAAGTCTGTTAGATTATGGGCACGCCACTGCGTGCTAGTGGGAGATTATTGAAGCTCCCTCATTCAAAAATTAATGGTCCTCAATTGGTTGACAACATTTATGCTGGTATGATCATTCGTGTCCTTTCCTTTGTTGATGGGAAACTGGTGCTATTTGCTGCCATCCATTTTCTGTTGATGGGAAAACTATTGCTTTTGAGTTTATGCAGATGAGGCTCGCTCAACCTGCTGATGCTTGGAGGCTGTGATCATCTATGTTTCCTAATAAATAGTGCTCCTTATGGAAAAGGCTAAAGGCATAGTTTTGGGATTTTCCAAGGGGCTTATGAACTAGAACACTGGTACGGTAGAGGAAAAAAGAAGAAGTAAAGGGTACAGGAAACGGCAGCCGATGGCTAAGATCCACTCGGTACACTGTGGCTGCCGTTTCCTGTACTCTTTCATGTTTTTTTCCTTGTACCAAACACTTTCCGAATGAACAAGCCATAGGGAAAAAAAGAAGAGGAAAGGGTATAGGAAACGTGATTGGTACAAGGAAAAAAAAACAGGAAAGGGTACAGGAAACAACAACTGACGGCTGAGATCCACTCGGTTCAGGAAAGGGTATAAGAAACAGTGCACAGAGTAGATAGCAGCTGGTTTCCTATGCCCTTTTTTTTCCCTGTAATTGTAATAGGTCCGTGGCTTACGAACTACCGTTCTGCTTTCTAAGCTTTTTTTTTTCTCATTCCATTTGTAATGTGGTTGGTTTCTTACCAACTAATAACTGTGTCTCGGGTGACATATGATTGTCTTGGGTTGGCGTATGATTGTCGAGGCTGGGATTCCAACTTATCAGTTGTGATCTCAATTTTTCCCGTTGTGATGCTGTTTTGCCCTTCATCCTTTCAATGATTAATAAAATTCTTTTTGTCATGCTCTTGGAATTATTTTTAATTGTACATTCCACAGTGTAATTCTTCGTCAATCTTTTTTAAACCCTGTTACTTAAACTTTAGGGTGGGACCGTGGGTGGAAGATGATGATGTTTCTCTCGGAATATATCCCACAATTATTTCATTTGTGGTGGTCCCACCATAACTCCATTATTAAAGCTTAATTTTTGGATTTCCTCTATGAATTAGAATGAAGGGAGAATTAATTAGGCATCCTGTACAAAAAATATCGTTATGATTCCATCCTATGAGATTTTAAAAACTTATGATTTCATCCTTAAATTCAAATAAACCCCAAAATACCCTTTCTCTCTCCTAATTTTCCTAATATTTACATCCTGATTTTCCTAATATTTCTCTCCTAATCTTTCCTAATTTATCTCTCTCTCTCTCTCCCCTAAAATCTCGAAATAAAATTGAAAATAAGTAATCATGTCATTTTTAATGCACCATAAAAAATAGGTATATATAGTCCAAGCATAAAAGTCAGATGGCATATAAAAACATGGTTGATTAATGCACCACATAAAAAACTATGAAACATATGATAGATTAATGCACTAAAAATCCACAACCCAAGCCAAAACCATGAAAAACATATTTAATTAATGCACCATAAAATCACATGTATTTCTTCCCATTTCCATTGACCATTTTATCTATAGAAAACATAATACATTAATAAACCATATTTACTGTATGCAATAACACCTGCATGTGAATATAGTAAAAGTGGTAAATTAATACGCTATACAAAATAACCATCTTTTAAAGCACAGGTGAATATGATTATTTCATTTACCATTATTACTGTGTCGAAAAAGAATACTCGTCTTGATCGGGAAAAAAAACTCCACCATTAAATCGAAAAAAAAATATCGCAATTAACAAGATCTGAAACCCACCACAAACATACAAATCAAAACAAATGAAAGTAATCAAATAAGATTGCGAGATCGATCGAGGTTACTCATTGGGTTTTTTCATCGCCACCGAGATCGATCGATTTCAAGTTCGGCAATGGCGCATCGTGTGAATCTGTCGAGCGCCGGATTTATCGTGCGCCGCGGGTTTCGCCATCTCGCCGGTTGCGACCATCCGGTTGTGAAATCAATAGTGATGGGGGATCTACTCCTACTTTTGGATTGCTTTATTCTTCATTTGGATTAGTAAAATAATGGCGTTAATGGATGTTGAATCTTCAAGAAATGCCCATGGTCACCGCCTTAATTCTTCATGAGTTTGCTGGTAAAAAAAAAATGAAGTAATATGTGTGTGTGTGTGAGAGAGAGAGAGAGAGAGAGAGAGAGAGAGAGAAGATCAGTCGTGTGTAGAAGAAATTTTTTGTTTGAAAATTGAAATGATTTGGAAGTGGTGGGGATCAAATCACTAATAACAGATGCCTTTCCTTGTTTTAAGGCTGGAAAAAAGGGAATTTTCCTTTACCATATCTAAGTTAATGTTCCTATATAGACGTGGTAACTGATCGTGATTCCATAGAAGGATATCTATATATGTTTAGGCAATTTTCCTTTTCCTATATAGACGTTCCTATATATAACAATAAGGGCATAACCGTCCTAATATCCTTTTACAGGATGAAATCATAACTGTTCAAACCACATGGGGTGGGATCATAACGATATTTTTTGAATAGGATGGCTAAATAAAATTTCCTAGAATAAAATAGCATAAGAATAAGAAACAATACAAACAAAGTAATTAGAGGAAAATAGAAAAGCTGGCATGCGAGACTGTGAGGCGTGTAGTCACTGTCCTAAAGTCATTGTTGCCTCCCCACGTGAAGGTTTTAGCAGACACCAATGACTCCAAGATCCAATCCTGTAAGGAATTGGCACAGCGGAAACATACCTTACGGAGTAATTGTCGAACCAGTGACTACGTTCTACCTCGTTCAATGCTAGCCTGAACACTACCCACGACTCCAGCTTGGTAGTATGTAAAACTACCAGAGTTTTACACTCATATCCACAGTCTAGAACCAACAAGACTGAAAGAGATTTTTCGATGATATCCATGGCTTGAATGGGGTTCAAATATATAGCCATGAGCCTAATTAACACTCATTAATCAGGAAAGGCCAAGGGTTGTGAAACCCCTGCAATCAATCCATGGGTTATGAATCCTTTTGATTGCCCACTCAAACCCTTTGAGTTGCCCACTACTGGGCATTGAATTACATCTCCCACTCGCACATAGTGGGCACAACCTAGCCATGTATTCTCTTTATCATTTCTTGTTCATACTAGTAATAGACTGTGCGACCACCGAGCGAATCTGTACATAAATTTTGGAGTACTATGCTAAATCCTAATAAAAGACCAGCATAGTAACATCCCATAAAAAAAATGTCTCGATATGCCCTAGACTCATTTGACCTCATCGGATTAAGCACCTTTAATCCCTCTCGAGTACAAATGCTGAAAGTTATGCTTAACCCACAAAAGTTATAATGTACTTACGATCATGTCGCTAACCGGTGGCGCCACGACCTGTCGACGGTAAGCTACATTACCATTGATGTGTTATCAAATAGTCTTCCCTTCACCCTCATGCCACTCAATTTTGGTATAGTCGTTCACCCAGTGATGCCCCTTTAGACCGAATCAATCATGGACATAGGTAACATACTAAAGCAACAATCGTTGCTCCCTCTATCTTGTGACATAGTCAAAAGTCACAAAGGGCATAATATGGGTCATTTAAATGACCCAATAGACTCACACAGTGAAGAAGTAGGGATCTATTCTCTCACCTCTATCATTGGTCGAATTAGCACATGTAGTATGAAATACATGCTACGATGGAGTTCTCTTTAAAAAAAAGAGCGTATGTCTAAACTCTCTACACCATACAGATCTTGGTTTAGACGTCAATTAAGCGCCTCACCCGAGTTTCCAATTCACTCGCTACTCTAAGCGCCAAATTAAAAAACTCGCATCTGGCTTATCACAGGCTACATGGAATGTGGGTTGTCCATGTACGGTCTAAAAAACAATATAGACCTCATTTTAGCTTTAACTAAGGCAACGCTTGTAAACATACGTCTCATCTCTGCTCACTATCATAGCGCCAGAGGCGATCACTCGTGTGAGTGAGCTGATCTCTACCTGTCGACATACACATAATACAATATGTGTGTAAATAATCATGCTATATGAGTACCAAAAAATAACATCATATGCATTTAAAGACAAATATCCCAATGGTCAATTGAAAAAACAAAGTACAATCACAGTCTACGAAGTCCTAAACTCCTAACATGAGCCTGCAAAGCATCTCTAGCTATAGGCTTTGTTAGAGGATCAACAATCATATGACTCGTAGAAACATGCTTCAGGACCACTTCATTTTGCGCAATCATCTCTCGAATGTAGTGGTAACGTATGTTGATGTGCTTGGTTGTTCCATGATACTTTGGATCCTTTGAATAGGCTAGGGCTGCCATACTATCATAGTGCACTGTTACAGGATCTGAAATATCAGTGACAACTCCAAGGTGCTGAAAAAACCTCCTCAACCAAACTGCTTCCTGTACTGCTGACGAGCAAGCTATGTACTTTGCCTCCATGGTCGACAAAGCTATGCATGATTGCTTCTTGCTGCTCCATGTTATTGTGCCATTGTTAAGTAAAAATGCATAACCTGAAGTTGATTTGCATTCATCTAGGTCACTACCTCAATCAGCATCACTATAACCCATTAAGCACAAGTTCGAACCCTGGTAGCAAAGTACATAATCTTCTGTTCCTTTGAGGTACCTGAGTATCCTCTTCACTGCTTTCCAATGAGCAAGTCCAGGATTTAACTGGAATCTACTGACAAAGCCAACTGCATAACATATATCAGGCCGTGTACACATCGTAGCCTACATCAGGCTGCCGACAGCACTCGCATAGGGAACACGAGACATATTTTCTCTTTCATCTTGAGTCTTAGGACACATGTTTTGGCTTAGAGCTTCGCCTTTTCCAATTGGAGTGTCAATGGGCTTACAGTTATGCATGTGAAAACGTTCAAGAATCTTCTTGATATAAGCCTTTTGGGATAAACCAAGAAGTCTCTTTGAACGATCTCTTACAATTTTCACCTCGAGGATGTAATCTGCTTCACCCATGTCCTTCATCTCAAAAGTAGAGGACAACCACCCTTTGGTGGCGACAATCATCTCTTTATTATTTCCAGCCAATAATATATCATCGACATATAAGGACAATATGATGAAACTTTCCTTGGACCGTTTAACATAGACACAATGGTCTTCCTCGACCATCATGAACCCATTCGAAAGAATGGCTCGATGAAATCTAAGGTACCATTGCCTAGATGACTGCTTTAAGCCATAAATGGACCGATTAAGCCTGCAAACTTTGCGCTCTTGTCCTTTGACCACAAATCCAGCAGGTTGATCCATATAGATCTCTTCATCTAGATCCCCATTCAGAAATGTTGTTTTAACGTCCATTTGGTATAGATCCAAATCCAAATTTGCTACAATGGCTAGAATAAGGCGAATCGAGGCAAACCTCACTACAGGCGTCTCCTCATAGTCTATTCCCTCCTGTTGGGTATAACCCTTCGCGACAAGGCGAGCTTTGTACCCCTCAATTGAACCATCTGCCTTGCGCTTTACTTTAAAGACCCATTTATGTCCAATAGCCTTGCGCCCTGGCGGAAGGTTCACTAAGTCCCAAACTTGGTTAGTCCTCATAGACTCCATTTCATCATTCATTGCTTCTATCCACTCGTCTTTCGCAGAAGATGGTAGAGCTTCTTGCACTGTTCATGGCTCATCATCGTCATGCGAAGCAACCATAAAAGCTTCCCCTTCTATCTCAAATCGACGACGGGGAATGTTTCCACGATCGCTTCTACGCAATTGAGGTTGTTGTGATACGCTCCCACTTGGTGGCAACTCACTCCTATCCCTAGGAGCTTGAGGAATTTCTTCCATATTCTCCACTAGGTGATTAGGAGCAGCTTGTTCCACCATTTCAAAAAGCTCCATGTTTTTCTCAACCTCACCTCTGCGTGGGAATTCATTCTCAATGAAATTCACATCGCGTGACTCTATTTCAGTTACGCTTCCATCGAGTTGTTCACCAAGGAACACATAGCCTTTAGAGTGTTCTGAGTATCAAATAAAGATACATTTCTTCCCTCTAGGCCTAACTTCCCATATTTATGAGAAGTATCATGAACATAACCCACCGATCCCCATGGCCGCAAATTTCCCAAATCGGGTTTATCGCCGGTCCATAATTCATAAGGTGTGGAAGGCACTGATTTAGAGGGCACTCGGTTTAGAATATAGGCAGCAGTCAAAAGTGCATCTCCCCAGTAGGAAATTGGAAGATTTGCTTGCGCCATCATAGTCCCCACCATGTCTAACAATGTCCGATTTCTTCTTTCCGCCACCCCATTTTGTTGCGGCGTACCGGGCATTGTTAATTGCCTTTTGATCCATTTTTCATCACATAAACTTTTGAATAACTCAGACAGATATTCGCGCCCACGGTCTGTTCTAAGAGCCTTAATGCTCATGTCTAACTGATTCTCGACCAAATTCATATATCGTATGAAACAATCTAATGCTTCTGATTTATGAGAGATCAGATAAACAAAACCAAATTGCGTAAAATCGTCAATGAATGTGATGAAATAAGAAGCCTCGTGTCTCGCCCTTACATTCATTGGGCCACAGATGTCAGAGTGGATTAATTACAAAAGGAAAAGATGCCCTTTTTGGCTTTTCCAAACGGTTTTCTTATTGACTTTCCTGCTAAACAATGTTCACATGTGGGCAGAGTTACTTTAGAAAGCTGGCCTATAAGGCCTTCTCTCGCCAACCTGACCATTCTGTCTTTCCCAATATGGCCTAGTCTAGCATGCCATATAATAGATTCATCAGACACATTATCAGAAGTAGTCAATAAAGCAGCTGAATTATCAAAACGAGGATATTCAACATCCATTATTATAAAACCGTCTGACATAAAACCACAACCATAAAGACTTGTTCCCAAATAAATGGAAACACCATTATTCTCAAAGACAAACTTGAAACCAACTCTAAGCAAAATAACTAAAGACAGAAGGTTCCGTCGAATATCTGGAGCATACAAAACATCATTGAGCAATAAAGTGCGACCACCCTGCAAATCCAGCTTGTAAGTACCAATGCCTAGTACCTCCACGCTAGCTCCGTTCCCCACTTTGATGTCTCGACTCCTAGTTGGTATCCGATGGTACTCCACATACCCGACCCGATCTCGCGCTACATGTTCGGTTGCTGCTGAATCTACACTCCACACAGGGAAAGAATGAGCAACCATAACATGACTGGTTACATAAATACTACGAGAAACAAAGTCAGATTGTACCTGCTTCTGCTCAGTGCAATCACGAGCGAAATGACCTTCTTTGTTGCAATTATAGCAAACCTGCTTAGACTTGTCCTTCTTACCACCCCGCTTCCCTCTCTTGCTCCGGACAACCTTTGCCTTCTTAGGCGCTGGCCCAACAGCCAGTCCCTGTTTGTTGGAGATCTCAAAGAACTTGTGCTTAGGCCTGGATGCCTTGCGCAAACTTGACTCAACCATGTGCGCAGAACTATTTGGCTTGGCTGCCTCTCGGCGCTCAGCTTCAAGTTCCAAATGGCGCCCAACATCATCAAAAGTTTTGAGATTCTCATTGTGTGTCAAGTTCAAACTCATATCATCCCAAGTCTCAGGAAGGGAACGAATCAAGGCTTGGGTCTGTTGTTCATCAGTTAGGTTGTTTCCAGCTGCTTTGAGTTCACAGATCATGCTCGACATTGTCCTCAGATGCTGTCTCATAGTATGTTCAGGGCGCATCTTATAGGAGTCGAACCTTATGGTCAATCCGCGGAGTCCAGTGGCCGAAGTCCCACCATACTTTGCTTTGAGAGATTTCCACATAGCTTCAGCAGTTGGATATTCATCAAACTCATCAAGAGCGTGCACAACGATCTCTCTTGCGCCACTTATCATAGGCAACAAGATCAAGTGTGTGTTCAACAGTGTCCCCTTTCTCAGGCTTAGTCATAGAGTGAGTTAGGAGGTCCTCAACCTCCTGCTCATTTAGAACATACTGGATTTTTCGGTGCCAAATGTCAAAGTTGTCTCCGTTCAACTTCTCACCCTTGTTCAAATCAGCAACAATATTTTGGAAGCCATCTCACTACAAAATAATGCCCCAAAAGGGATATTACACACTTATAATCTTTAAATTTTGCCACATCAATCTAAATTAAAAGAAGACAATTTATCACACGTCGCAAAATCGAAAAATTGCTAAAGCTCATAATCATCTTTTGCGCCACTAGTGACTATTGTCAATATTTAATTTAATTAAGCGCAAAATTTTGGTTTTCGGGAGTAATATTACTCAACCAAACAACCTCCCACTATTTAAGCCATTTCTTAAACAAGAAACAAATATGAACAACTTGGGTTAATCTAAAATTAATCCAAATGCACCCTATTTAACTGTTAGTATTTCATGTTAAAAAAAAATATAGTTCCAGGTTATTACAAAAACCGGCAGATCTTAAAACCGACTCTCACAATTTTATAAAAGGTTCAAGATCTTGAAGTAAAAAAAACTTTACAAAGATGCACAACCTTGGAGTCCCACTGATAGTAGTGGAACCGAGTCAACATTTTATACCACAAACAACACAGATAGCAGTGGGACCATTGCAACATCTTATTTATTTATTTTTTACTCGAAAAGAACACCCTGTATATTTCCTTCTTTTCAGTCGGTCAAAAGGTAAAAAAGAATCTTCACTAGAAAGACATTGTTCTAATGGAAAAGAACACCTTTTTTTTTTGCACGTACGTTTCACGTGGGTTTTGGAAATAGAAAACCAAACAATGACTTTATAAGAAATATACTATTCTTCTTCTTCCTCTTTTCATACCAGTCGGCCGGAAAAATATGAAAATAGGGTTCCAATTTACACAACTCCAAAAACAAAAACCACATGTTGTATACCAACGAACTCCTTACGAAACAAGGATTTAGAATATATGAAATGCATGTCACGAATCAAAACTATGCGAGAGGAATTTATGGTCAAAGTTACGGATTTACAAATTTTGACCTCAAATTCCGGCCAAACGGCTCCACAACTTCAGCCCAAACTTTCCAGAATACATCAGTACCTTATAAACTACAACAGGTACGATTTTGATGCAATTCTGAGTTGATTTGAAAAACCACCATTTTTGTTCCGAAAAAAGTTTCCGACAACAAAAGCTATTACAGATCCGAAATGTAATATAGATGGCAATATAAGTGGGAGAACACCATAATCATGGCTCTGATACCACTGTAAGGAATTGGCACAATGGAAACATACCTTACGGAGTAATTGTCGAATCGGTGACGGCGTTCTACCTCGTCCAATGCTAGCCTGAACACTACCCACGACTCCAGCTCGGTAGTATGTAAAACTACCAGAGTTTTACACTCATATCCACGGTCTAGAACCAACAAGACTGAAAGAGATTTTCCGATGATATCCATGGCTTCAACGGGGTTCAAATATATAGCCATGAGCCTAATTAATACTCATTAATCAGGAAAGGCCAAGGGTTGTGAAACCCCTGTAATCAATCCATGGGTTATGAATCCTTTTGACTGCCCACTCAAACCCTTTGAGTTACCCACTACTGGGCATTGAATTACAAATCCAATGCTCGCAGCTAGCTTCGTCCAGAGTTCACGTCCTCTAAGATGTAATGAACTGTTTCGGTTGTAGTTGCCCATAGAACCCAAATATGAAAATATATGAAATACCAGTAATTAAAGTAAGTAAGAAGAGGAACCTCTCAAATAGAAATATTTTTCATTGGATTTCATATCATTGTCCTCATTTTCTCTACCTCAAAGAAGACCATATAAGGTCTTTATATAAAGGGTTTTGCTACTCAGAACCCAATGGGCGATAAACAATTACAACTGTCTTAGGCTGAGTTTTTCGTTTGATTTTAGTAACTCAGTTGCTAAAATCAACCCTGATTTTAGCAAATGAGTTGCTAAATTTTTTTAGAAAACTAGGCCTTAGTAAAGTTTGTCCACATATGAATCCCTACTTTCCGTATACCTTTTCAGTGTCTGCAGTGTTCAACTTAAATGTCTATTTTGTCCTTAAGCTTTAGCATTTTATTTATTTGGATAAATGCTTTAGCATATTTTTTTTTAGGGAAGAGAGAAATTCCATTAACTAAAGCCAAAGACAAGGGGAAGTATAAGAATACAACACAAAACAAAGACCTGCAATAAAAAGAAACAAAAAAGAACAGGCCAAACAGAGGGCCACCAATATCAGGTGACGTCTTGAGTACGCTGATCCCCATCCCCTGTATCTGGATGAGCCATAAAAGAAATGAGAGCTTGTTTGGCAAGGAGATGGGCTCTCTGAACCTCGTGTCGTGAAGCTTTTGAGATCTGGCAAAAAGAAAGCCTAGAGATCTTGATGGTGAGGTTGTCTATCAAAAATTGATCCCTGTAATGAGGATCATGCCTCCCTCCTATCAGCATGACAACATTAAAACAATCAGTATAAATATAGACAACATCATAGCTATGTTTTAAGCACCATGCAATTCCTTCTTTGATTGCCATAATTTCCATTTCGAGAGGGCTGCTACTGAATGAAGATAAAGCGATTTGGGCAATCAGAGAACCACCCGGTAAGGATACTGTAAAACCCAAACCACACCAAGAGTTCTCCGCCTTCCAAGCCCCATCAACGTGAAGAATACAAGCTTTGTGAGAAGAACCCAAATTGGGGTAGTGTTTTAAGACAAAAGAAGGGTTGTTGGTGGCTAGATGAGGAACTCTAATGATGCGAGAGTGCCAGCGAGCTGATCGATTGAACCAAGCTGCATTGTCTTGGGCCTGGGCGAGGACATAACTAATACTGAAAGGGACCATTGAGAAAACAAAGTCATCATAGGGGAATATAGAGGCGTCCCAAACCCGTTTTGTGATGTCACAATGGCAGAAAAGGTGAACAATAGGCTCATCCTCACCATCACATAGAGGACATGTAGGTGAAAAGTCTTGCATACGACGAGACAGGCCGCTACGAGCTGACAAGATACCTTTCAGACATTTCCAAATGAAAATTTTAACCCTCTCCGGGAAGTCCAAGTTCCAAATCAAAGCCCAAGCATTGTGATTCTTGAAGATCCAATGAGAGGAAACCAAAGGGGGGAAGGAACTCCTGTGTTTGTCATATAACAATTTGTAGCCCGATTTGGTATTGTAGCGGCACGACGAGGTAAAAGGCCAAACGTATTGATCTGGACAATCAAAAGATGGGAGACTGATGGCAAGCACATTAGAGACAAGGAAAGAAGGGATGATGTCATGGACTCTAGCCAAGTCCCAACTTAGACCCCTGGGTGTTGGCTTAAGAAGAAACGAGACGGTAAGCATGTCCGGACCATCATAAGGGATAAGGTGACTAAGAGGAGTGTTCTAATTAGGAATCCACCGGTCATGAAACAGATAAATGGATTTACCATTACCTACCTTCCAAAAGACATGATCTTTAATGAGGTCCCTGCCAAAAAGGATACTTTTCCAGGCCCAAGAGGAGTTAGAGTGGGGCTTAACATTAAGAACATTATCCTTCGAGCAATATCTAGGGAGGAGGATTTTGGCAGTAAGAAGGGTAGGATTAGTAAGGAGGCGCTAACCCTGCTTGGCCAAAAGAGCCTGGTTTAAAAGATTCATGTCGCAAATGCCTAAACCCCCTTCATTCTTATAGGCTGTGATTTTGTTCCAAGAAAGCTAGTGAATAGGTTTGCGATCCCCTACTTTCCACCAGAAATCTGCCGAAATAGCATTGAGCTTGTTACAGATGGAGATAGGGATTTTGAAGGACGAGCAGAGATAAAGCGGAAGGCCAGAAAAGATAGATTTGATTAGAGTTAATCAACCAGCCTGCGAAACATCAGATTTCCAACCTGCGAGAGATTTTCTCGCCTTTTCAACAATGAAATCAAAACATTGCCTCTTATTAGCAGTGATCGATAAAGGGAGTCCCAAGTAAGGAACGGGGTTAGTGCTAATAGGGATATTGAAAAAGGCTTGAAAAGGTCCGGCACAGCTTGAAGGGATGTTAGGGCTAAAAATAATCTGAGATTTCTGGTGGTTAATACATTGCCCTAAGAAGTGGCAAAAACTTTCCAACGCATCCTTAAGTGCCCGGCAGCTCTCCAACGAAGGCTCAAAAAAGATCAAACAGTCGTCAGCAAAGAACAAGTGAGAGAGAGACACGCTGTTTTTGGAGAGCTGCAACCCCTTGTACTTACCAGATTCGTCCAAGTGATTAAGCACACAGGAGAGGGTTTCCAAAAATATGATGAAGAGGTACGGGGAAAGAGGGTCCCCTTGGCGAAGGCCTCTTTGGGGAAAATTTTTACCGATGGAGAGCCATTAAAAAGAATGGAGAAGGCAACTGTAGAGAAGCATTGTTGGAGCAAATTGATCCATTTGTCAAAGAATCCCATCTTACGCAAAGTAGCAGATAAGAAAGCCCAATTGACTCTGTCAAAAGCCTTGTTCATGTCTAGCTTGAGGGCAACCTTGAATTTTTTGCTAGATTTGGTGTGGTGTATAAGGTTGGAGAATTCACAGGCTAAGAGAGAGCTGTCAGAGATTAAGCGTCCAGGAACAAACGCATTCTGAGATTGAGAAATATAGCGAGGAAGGATGTGTTTGATCCTGTTGGCCATAGTCTTAGAGATAATCTTATAAATAACATTGCAGAGGCTAATGGGACGAAAATCTCCAGGGGTTTTAGGGGAGGAAACCTTAGGAGTAAGGGCAATGTGTGTGTGATTTATTTCCTTAAGCAATTTCCCAGAGTTCAAGAAGGAAAGAACCGCTGAGACGACTGAAGGCCCCACAATGTCCCAATAATGCTGGAAAAATCCGCTAGAAAAGGCATCCGGCCCAGGGGCTTTGGAGTCCCCAATTTGGAAAACAGCTTTACAAACCTCAGAGGCTGTAAAAGGTTTCTCAATCCAAGAAAAGTGTTCCCCCGAAAGTTGCTTATTGAAAAAATCCCATCCTTCCCAATCATCTAAATTGATCAAAGGGTTAGGGTCATCATAAATGTTATGGAAATGCTCGGAAAGAATACTGTGGATTTCAGCCTCATTATTAGTCCACTACCATCTGGTCTTTCAATCCCTTTGGGGTAAGAACCCTTCAATTTGATTTTTGAGACCTTATGGAAAAAGGAAGAGTTTTTGTCTCCAAGAGCGAGGAATCGAGTCTTAGCTCTCTCGGCCCAATAAACTTCTTCCTAAGAAAGAAGATCTTCGAATTGGTTCCTAACCGTTGCCTCTTGCGCAAAATCTCTGTCAGAGATTAAAGCTTGCTGAATATCATTAAGAAGCAACCTAGTAGAGGTAATGCGGTGAGCAAGGTTGCCAATACCATCCTTAGACCAGTAAAGAAGCTTATGGCGAACAGATCTAAGTCGCTTGACAACTTTGAAAAGGGGGGGACCCAATAACATCCTCTTGCCAAGAGGTACTAATAATATTACGACATTCCTCCTGAGACGTCCAGAATTTTTCAAATCTGAATTGTCGCCTCCTGATGACACCTTCCTTGCTAGTGAACAAAAGGATTGGCGAGTGATCTGATCCATGAATGGGGAGATTTGTAACATTAACGGTTAAATTCAAAGATAGCCAGTCGCCATTATGGAAAGATCTGTCAAGCCTTTCAAAGGTACAATCGTTGCCAGAACGATTGTTGGTCCATGTAAGGAAAGGACCCTCAGATTGGATTTTTTTTTTGGGTAAATTCAGATTGGATTTCAGTTAAGCTGAGATAAAAAAGAAATTGATGGAACCATGCTACTCCGAGAACGTAGTTACTAGTGGGACCCAGTCTTTCAGATGGTACAAGGGTTTGGTTGAAGTCCCCTATACACAAAAGAGGCCCAAACTGTTGACCCAAAATCTCTCTGATATTTTCCCAAACAGAAGCCCTATGTTGAAGGTATGGCGAGCCATAAATAAGGGCAAGACTCCATGAGAGATTAAATTCATCTATTACAGATAGGAGAATAATGTGCTTTGTTTGGTGGAGAATGGAAACGAAAGATTTGAGCAAACATAAATAAGGGGTACTGGTATTCTATAAAGAGAGAGAATAGTAGTGATTTGGTTGTGAGCTTGGTGAAGAGAATATTGGGTGGTCGTGTGTGAGTGAGGAGAAATGGAGAAATGGGGAGACGTTTCTCAAGGAGTTTTGTGTTAGGCCATTGTTTTCAGGCTAACCATTATGCCTACCAATTGTTTGATGATTTGCTTAGGCTACAACTTGGTTGGTTTTACATTTCGACTGGGCCTCTTGAATTTGCTTATACTTGATCAAGTAGCAATAGAAACTAATTGTTCGATGATTAGCTTAACCATTATGCCTACCAATTGTTCGATGATTTGCTTAGGTTACAACTTGGTTTTACATTTCGACTGGGCCTCTTGAATTTGCTTATACTTGATCAAGTAGCAATAGAAAAAAGTTTGTCATACAGTGGTGCTTATACTTGATAAAGTAGTAATAGAAAAGAAGTCTATCATATGTAGTAGTTTCAAACTAACCTGTGATGACTGACGACTATGTGTCAGCAAAAATTTTACAGTTTCTGGAGATTAAGCATTTGAATCATCATGAATTTGTGAAGATATTTGCAAAGGAAAGGAAAATGATAGACAATCGTATAAATCAATTTAATTTTCTTCTTTAATCATTATGTCATATTAGATCATCTCCACCCCTTACCCAAATTTGAGTAAAACTAGATTTGGTATGGAGCACTCCAATGGACAAAAGCAAATATAGGCATAAATTTGAGTAAATGTCTCATTAACGACATTGTTGTAAATTTGAGAGGGGAGAAAATAGCCTTCAAAATTTGATGTTGGATTTGGTTCACACCAAATTTGGTGAAAAATCTGAGAAATATCAAATTTGGTGAAGGATTTGGTGATGGCGTAGAGTGGGTTTTGGTGTTTTTCTACTTAAATTTGAGTTTGATGTAGGATTTGGATAAGGAATAGAGATGCTCTTAGTGGTTTTCCGTGTTAACCAAACATTGGATAATATTTTCTTATCACAACCAAACACGAGAAAACGTTCTCTTGTCTAGAAAATATTTTCCAGGGAAATGATTTTCCAAAAATTGTTTTCCGCCCAAAACAAACAAAAGATGAACCGATGACCTATCTCGAAATTTGGGTTTGTTGAGGAGTTTTAGCATTTTAAAAATATATAGAAAAAAGACAATTAGACAAATATGCAGTTCAATTTTTTATTTTTTTTATATGGTTGTATATGAATATTACTCGCCGCAACTTGACCTCAAAACGGACTTCCACCACAAAACCTGACGTCGCTTCAAAACAAATTCCCGACAAACGACACCGTTTTTCGGTCATCTAGCCCCACTTACGACACCCCCTAGACTTCGAAGCAAACGAGGTCGGCCATGTCTTTTTTTCTCTAGTTTCCTGCTACTTACTTTTCCCCCAAGTAAACGCCGGCGCCACCACATTTAATAAGAATCTTCAAATTGATGAACACACAACAGGCTTTGGGTGTCTTTTCGTTCGCCATTTGACGTCGTCGTCTCTTTCTCACACGCAGCTCACGCTCGCTCCTCTCTCGAGTCTGAGACGACGACGTTGACGACGGCGCCTTTATCGACACAGATTTCGATTCTACTCATCGATTAGGTACAGATCTGCTCTTTCAGACATCGATTTGCCAAACCCTTTTCTTTCTTTCCAATTTCTCCGCTTCAATTAGCGGATTTTTCAACGAATTTGACCCGATCGGTGCTGATTTTGAGTTTTCGGATTCAGTAAAGCGCATGGTCAGATGTGTGTATCGTATGTTGTTTGAGGTGCTCAGTTATAAATCTTTGCAAAATTCCTGCGTTTTGCATGATCCCGTTGGTGTTTTTACTGGATCGTGAATTTTGTGGTATTGTCGTGGTTTAAAGATTGGAATTTTAGTGATTGGGATTGTTTTGAAGTCTATTTGTACATCTTTATATGTTTTTTTTTTGTTGTGGTTTTTCTGAATTGTATATGTTCTACAGTTTTATGGACCAACAAGTAGACAATAGATATGTTAAGAACTCTTGGATGACGGGATTCGGGCCACTGTAGCGCGTAGTGCCCTCTCCGCGCTACACCCTGTAGCACGTATCTCAGCTGTCTAAAAGTGTTTTTGATGGTCCGGATTTAAAATAAAATAACTTTCCGCTGGTGAATCCGGACCATTGATTGCTGAGATGGAAAGTGCTTTCAATGGTCCGGATTCAAAATAAAACTCTTCCAGTTTTATTTTGAATCCGGACCATTGATTTTAAGATTGGGCGGCTGGGATGGGCGCCACACCCTGTAGCGCATGGAAGGTGCACTACAGGGACCTTGGACTCTGGATGCATGGGAGTCCCATACGATGCATGTGGGTCCCACACATCGAACGGAACACATCTTTGTCCAAAGTATTCATCTTACTTTTAATTGTATGAATAGGCATGGATGGACAGAGGTGGATGGATGCACATCTGGTGCGGAAGTTTTGAGGCAAAAGGAAATTGTGGTCTTTCTTGTTTAGATTAAAGTAGGTTCCTTGGATTGGTGGAACTTTTGATCAGCATGAAACTGATGCTCGTTTTTCAGAATGCTGAAGAATTTGATTTGAGTGTGTTTACAACCTAATAAGTATGAAGAGTAAGAGATTATTTTCACATTCTGTATACCAGATAACAAGAAGTGCGATTTAAAGATCTAAACCTACTTTAGAGGGGAAAAAAAATTCACAAACCGAATTTGAAGTTTTGGTATTAAAAATTCTGAAATGCGAAAAGTTAAAGGGGAGGAGATTTGTAAGTGTCAATATGTATTTTTTTTATGATTACTGATTTCTATTTTCATTCTTGTAAGGGTGTTTCATGTGTTTTTGAGTAAGGGGCCTGTCATGTGTGGATTAAATGTGTCCTGTTCTGGAAGATTTCCAAACTCGGTAGGATTCATTTGTTTTTTTAATTGAGGGACATGGGTGTCAAGTGCGTCCAGTTCCAAAAAAAGTTAGAAAATTATTGAAGAGAGTTTTTAGAAAAGTTTGGACCCTTGCCGGGGGTGTCCTGTACGAAATTGATGTGCCATCCTCTCGGAAGTGTCCGAACCTCTTAGATTATTGGTAAAGCTAAATGGTTGGGTAGAACTGGAGCAGAAAAATAAGGTAAAATGGGACATTGCTGGTGTTATTATGGACTTGTACTTTTTCCCAAGAGCATATAATCGGTGGGAAGGTGCCACCAGTTTTACCTGTGCTTCTACTACTTTTATGTTTTTCACTTTTTGCTAATTGAATGGGTTCCTACTAGTAAAACATATATTTGAGTGGCAGTATTCTGGTGTTATCGAACCATTAGATCTTATCTCTTCAAGAAGGGTAGCACGTTTCGTTAATTTGTTTTTTGCCCGTATTATGCATACATTTATGTGCTCATCTCTATGATATGCCTATGTGTCTGGTTTGTACTGATGAAAACTTTGCATTTTAGAAGAGTTATGAGTATTGGAGCTGCTTGGGAGATCGTGCTTGGAAAAGAACTCGTCGACGTCACACAGTTGGATGGGAAAAAACTAACGTGTACAGAAATGAGTTTTAGTTTCCAGAATTCGGTACAGTCTTGCACTTGCAATGATGTGTTATATGACATCATTGATACTCTTTCTTTTGGATAAGGTCAAAAGCTGTTTATTTTTTTTTGTTTTTGCCCTGTAGTATGTAAGTTTCTATGTTATGCTGATTGACGTTTTGGGCCATTCCTGGATTAAAGTTTCGAAAGGGTCAATGTTTCTGAATGAAGTCTTGTGATTAGTTTCCAAAATGCATGATTTGATATTTTCACATGCTCAATGCTACTTGCAACATAGCCTGTGCAAATGACTTTTGTGATATTCTTTCTTTTTGAGATCATCAAAAGCTGATCATGTTTATAATGTCTTGTTCTGTCCTAAGTAATTTACGAAATAAACTGACTGACGTTTTGGGCTATTTTTTTTTTTTTATCGGTTGACGTTTTGGGCTATTGCTGCATGAAAATTTTGAAAGGAGTCAATGTTTTTAATCATGTCTTCTGATTAGTTGCCAGAATGTATGATATGCTATTTTCACATGCACAATGCAACTTGCAAGATGGATGACTTGCTTTTTGTTTCTTCCAGGTACTTTTTGGAGAAATCTGTTTTTAATTTTGTTTGTGCCTGTGCTCCCTTATTGTAATCATTATGGATCAGTATTTTCATATTTTGAGTGTTCTTGTATTTAGTATGTGTTATATTGAGAAGCTCCTGATCTTTACCCCTCCTCTACAGAAGTTCTTCCATGCTTTAAAAATTCATCTACTAGTTTTTTAATAAGGGATATTGGTTAATGGTAAGTGGTATTAATGGTGCACTTCAATTCATGTTTTTGAGTGGGGGCATTAACAAATGCTATTATCTGCATGGTCCACCCTTTTACTGGATTAGGTTAGATTACGTTAATTGCAAATATGTATGTCAAACATGATCTACATATAACAGATTAGAGTCAACCTTATGTAACTTAAGTGATGTAGTTTTTGAGCTGCTAATGCTGGCGTTGTATGTCTAGGTGAAGTTCAAAATTCATATTGTATAATGTTCTGCACATAGCTTCTTGTTATGATTTTCAGTGCAAGACTGCAACTCAAATTTGTTAATCTTCAAAAATCAACAAAAACCCTTATTCAGGAACTATAACAGTGCTAGTCATCTTTTTTTCCTCTCTTAAAAAGAAACAAGCAAACAATGGAACTAGCTCCAAGTTCAAGAGCCCCTTAAGTCACCACGTGTAAGTGTCTTGGCTGGATTAAGTGTCAGGGAGCGACATAAGTAGGAAGAATGGAAAGGAAAAGTTCAAAATGATGCCCGGGGAATATATAGGGCCCTTCTCTAGCGACCGAGTCTGTGACTAATTTATCTGTGAAACTAGTTGTGCCTAACTATATTACAGAAGTTAAACATTAGATTGCCTCTAGTCATTTTGCCGACCAAAAAAAAATCCGTTAGGCATCACTAATTTAATGGCTCCTATTATGGAATCCCAATGCCAAATAGGAAGGGAATAAAAATCAGTTCTATTGTCTTGCATATTCTTTGGTCGCTTGGAATTGTTGCTTCTTGTGAATATGGAGTTGGACAGTGTGATAAAGCAGGCATGTTTGTATGAATATTTCGTACATATATACATGCCTACTACCTTTTGCTAGGGGGTGATGAATTCACCTCAGAAACTTGCTCTCGCTTCCCAAGTTTGTCTCTTATGAACCTCGCTCCGATCGAGAAAGGATCGTGCTCCCAACTACGATTGAATCTTTCAGTTAGTCCTAAAAGAAACAGAAGAAAAAATACAGTGCAATAGAAAATAGGAAGTAGTGGTTAGATACTAGAAACTATTAACTCAAATTTGCCAAGTACATGCTACAAACATATATTTACTTATATTCACTAATTTTTTTTTTGCAACGGACAATCACTACTTCCTCTATCCCTATTTGTTTGTCCCTCGTTCTATTCTGGTGCGGTAAAAATTGTTTATATCCTTTTTACTGATAATACTTACTTATACACAATATATTTCTTTTTGTTTTTTGTAACTTCCCTCCCCCTCATTTTCTCTTCTCTGGAGGTCATGAGGATAACTTGCAAGGCTTGCTGCTTATTTTTCCTCTGACCTGGATGTTTGTAGTATGTTCTTTGGGGTTGGTGAGGATAACTCGCAGGACTTGCTTCTTTTTTTTTTTTTTCTGACCTGGATGTTACCAGTAAAATCACTGTGCCAAACGATCTTGTTTGGCGGATCTGAATTTTTTCTTTTAAACAAAGTTTTCAAAATCTCATATAACTTTGTGAATTAAAAGATATTGACAATTAAAAGTGGCACGGAATCCCAAAGAGTACAAACAAATGGGACAGAGGGAGTAATATTCCTCGTTGTCTATATTTTCATTTACATCAATTCATATGCACTTGCACCCATTAGGCATCATGTAATTTAATGGCTCTTTTTTTGGAATCCCGACGCCAAGTATGAAGGAAATAAAAATAAGCTCCATTGTCTTGCATATTTTTTGTTCGGTTTGAATTGTTTCTTCTTGTGAATATGACATTTGGACACTAATAAAGCAGGCATGTTTGTCAGTATATTCCATGCATATGACCATAAAATATGTGTGTACTCTCTCTCTCTCTCGCTCTCTCTCTCACACACACACACGCACAGGCAATTGTTGGTGTTAAGTTATGTTGAGTTAAGGTTTCATTTGTTATGTATTCTATTCATAGGGGTAGTTTAGTCATATATATGTGAGCCCTGTATATCTCTGTGTAAAGACCCAATTTCACAAAAAATGAGAAAAATCCTTTGATCTCTCTTTCTCTCTCTACATCCCAACATGGTATCAGAGCCATGGTCTCAATCGATCTGGCCTTGTAGAGGAAGAGAACGAAGGTAACTGTTGATCATCGATCTCCATAGTTGAGAGACATCAGTTGTTTGTTACGCTGTTATTTCACGTTGTTCGACCACCGAATATCGTCATAAACTACTAGGTGATGTTCGATATTGGTTTTTTACCTCCGGCGACCCCTGTAGTCCCTCCGGCGAGCCTCGTCGACGACTGTTGATGCTCCGGCGACCTCTGTTGAGCTCCGGCGACTTCCGTACAGGTGGTATTTGGGTCTTTCTTGGTCAATCTGGGTGAGATATCGTGAGCTGGGTTATGTATGACCCCTAACAAGCTCCGGCAACTCCTGTTGAGCTCCGGCGACCACTGACGTACGACCCCTGACACCTGACGTACGACCTCTGTTGGTGATTTAAACTGGTTGGTTCTCTCTCAAACCAACTGGGTTTGCTTATCAGACACCATTGAGGTAATTTTTAGGCCATCTGGAGGGTCCTAGAGGGTCCAGAGGGGTACTAAAGGCCATCTGGAGGGTTCTAGAGGGTTCAGAGGGGTACTAGGGACCTATTTTGACCTCTAGAGGGTCCAGAGAGGTACTAGGGACCTATTTTGACCGATTTTGACCACTTTTGAGAGGTCCGAGACTTCTTCCTGACAATGGAGGCTTTCAAAACCGCTCAAGTTGGTGCCCTTTCTGAGGGGGAGTTACAAACTCTCACGCGCCTATTGGCTAGGCTTGACGCTCCATCTACCACGGCTTCTACTTCCACTTTCTTTGCTCACAAAGAGATACATGCCAATGCTTATACTGCCCATGCTTCTACTGCCTCTAGCTCTCTTCCGTGGATCATAGATTCTGGTGCCACAGATCATATGACAAGTTGTTCGTCTTTTTTTTATTCCTACTCTACTTGTTCTGGTACGGATAAGGTTAGAGTAGCTGACGGCTCTTTATCTGCTATTTCCGGGAAAGGTTCTATTCATTGTTCTCCAACCATTTCTCTTTCCTCAGTTCCTCATGTTCCCAATTTTTCTACTAACCTTTTATCCGTTAGTAGTCTTACCCAATCCTTAAATTGCTCCGTAACATTTTTTCCTACACATTGTGTCTTTCAGGAACTGGATACGGGGAGGATGATTGGCAGTGGTAAAGCTCATGAGGGCCTTTATTTTTTGGAGTCTACACCTAATCCAGTTTGTCCACCTTTGTCATGTGGTCAAGGTCTTGCTGCAGATACGGGTTCAGCTCTTCCCTTGTTACATCAGTGGCATCGTAGACTGGGTCATCCATCCTTTGGAATTCTAGAAAAATTGTTCCCTAGTTTGGCTAAGCAATGTTCTCGGAGTCAGTTCCTTTGTGAAGCTTGTGAGCTTGCGAAACATAAACGCTCATTCTATGCTCCAGTCAATCAAAGAAGTGATTCGCCATTTATGGTCATTCATTCCGATGTTTGGGGTCCTTCTCCTGTCACATCTCTGTCTGGTTATCGCTGGTTTGTCACATTTATTGACTGTTATTCTCGTGTAACCTGGGTGTATTTACTAAATGCAAAAAATGAGGTTTTTTCGTGCTTTAAATCTTTTCACCAAATGGTGCGTACTCAATTTAATGCTAATGTTAAAGTGCTTCGTAGTGATAATGGGACTGAGTATATAGATGGGACTTTTCGGGCATATTTTAATGACTTTGGTATTCTTTTTCAGACTTCTTGTGTTGGCACTCCACAACAAAATGGAGTTGCCGAGCGCAAGAATCGCCATCTTGCTGAGGTAGCCCGCTCTCTATTGTTCACCATGAATGTTCCTAAACACTTTTGGGGCAAAGCTGTCCTTACTGCAGCTTTTCTTATCAATCGCATGCCATCTAGTGTTCTTCAGTTCCAAACTCCAATTAAGGTTCTCTTAGGTTGTTCTCGGGTCTCATCTCTCCCGCCCAAAGTCTTTGGTTGTGTGTGTTTTGTTCATGCTCCTAAGCACCCAGGTGGTAAGCTGGACCCCAAAGCCCGCAAGTGTATTTTCCTTGGCTATTCTCCCACTCAGAAGGGTTATAAATGCTATGACCCGCACTCTCGCAAAATGTATGTCTCCATGGATGTCACCTTTTGGGAAACAGAATCTCTTTATCCTCTGTCCACTTCATCTCTTCAGGGGGAGAATGATAGGCAGGAAGAGATGTTGACATTTCATACTCCTGAGTCGTGGTCTTATCCTTTACCTCGTCATGGTGAGGGGGAGAAAAAACCTTTACCTACAGAAAGAGCAGAGCATGATGTTCGGGAAAGACTGGATAGGCCAAATTTGCAGACCTTTTCTCGAAGGAATAAAGACAAGTCTACATGTGCAGTGCCACTTTGCCAATCTCCATCACCTACTCCAGTTTCGAACTCTTCAGCTGATTCATCTGGTAATGATTCTCTCCCTACTGTTGTTGATGATCCTAATGCTCCTATTGCTCTTAGAAAGGGAGTTAGATCATGCATTCAACCTAAGTTGCACGAAGCGGGGGCGGGAGCGGGGGCGGGGGCGGGGGCGGGAGCGGGGGTGGGAGCGGGGGAGCGGAGGTACCTAGAAGCTCCCGAGGTTGGGAGCGCCTATGTATATTTTAAATATTTTTTAATAATTTTATATACTTTAAAGGAGGGGGTTAATAAAGTCCATTTTCACAAAAATAAATGAGACTTGTAAACTTTATTGGGCCACCCATAGTTATCCTGGCCCAATACCTTTTCGTCAATGGCCCAGTTATTTATACATCAAAGTTGTAAAATGCATACAGCTGTTACTGCTGTAGCTAATTATCTCACAACAAGAAATACAACTGTAGTCATTTATACAGCTGGTACAGCTGTATCGATCCCATTTCTCAAAAACCCATCAGATCGAAACAAACCCATCAGATTGAAACAAACCCATCAGATCGAAACAAACCCATCAGATCGAGACTCTCTCTCTCTGCAAATCGCGCTTCTGTCTTCGACGATTACAGTCGCCAAATCGTCTCTCTTCTAGGAGCGCGATCGGAGCTCCGGCGATGACGGCGTACGGAGTCGATCGGAGCTCCGGCGATCGAAGCCCAACCGAAAGCTCCCATCTCCCTTAGGAGCGCGATCCCATCTCAAGAGGAACGCGCTCCTGTCATGTTTCTGTGTGAGAAACGCGGAATCGCGTTTCTCGTACGGGAGCGGCTCCAAAGTGGACGTTTCCTGCAACTAAGCACTCAACATCCCATTTCCCAGTTTGTTTCTTATGACCGTTTATCTCCTTTGCATCGTGCTTTTGTTTCGTCTCTTTCTTCTATATCTATTCCACAGAATTGACAGGATGCATTCATAATACCTAAGTGGAAAGGAGCTATGGTAGAGGAGATGACGGCTTTAAAAAAGAATGGCACTTGGGAGCTAGTATCTCTTCCAAGAGGGAAGAAACCTGTGGGGTGCAAATGGGTGTTCACTGTGAAACACAAAGCTGATGGGACAGTTGAGAGATACAAGGCAAGACTTGTTGCCAAGGGCTTCACACAAACCTATGGTATTGACTACGAGGAGACGTTTGCCCCTGTAGCGAAGATGAACTCTGTGCGAGTTTTACTCTCTTGTGCTGCCAATTTAAATTGGTCTCTTCACCAGTTTGATGTGAAGAATGCATTCCTCCATGGCGAATTAGAGGAGGAGGTGTACATGGCTATTCCACCGGGTTTTTCTTCATCTCAGACCGAGGGAAAGGTGTGTCGATTGAGGAAGGCACTCTATGGATTGAAGCAATCTCCTAGAGCATGGTTTGACAGGTTTCTCAAAGCCATGCTGAGATTTGGATACAAACAGAGTCATGCTGACCATACTATGTTCATCAAGAGAAGTAATGGTAAGATTGCCATTCTTATTGTTTATGTGGATGACATAATCATGACAGGTGATGATGTGAATGAGATTGTTAGCCTTAAAGCTCTTCTTGCTCAAGAGTTTGAGATTAAGGATTTGGGGTCTATGAAGTACTTTCTTGGAATGGAGGTGGCTAGATCTGACAAAGGAATTTTTATCTCTCAAAGGAAGTACATTCTTGATCTCTTGGAAGAAACTGGTATGTTGGGATGTAAGGCAACTGATTCTCCCATTGAGGCCAACCATCATCTTTGTAGCAATGTGGGGGAGCTTACAGAAAAGGAGAGATATCAGAGACTTGTGGGTCGCCTGATATACTTATCTCACACTAGACTAGATATTTCCTATGCTGTGGGGGTTGTGAGCCAGTTCATGCATGAACCTCGTACTAGTCATCTTGATGCAGTTTATCGTATCTTAAATCTGCCCCAGGTAAAGGAGTTTTGTTCTCTAATCATGGTCACTTGAGATTGGAAGCTTTCACTGATGCAGACTGGGCTAGTTCTATTGATGATCGGCGATCTACTTCGGGCTATTGCACCTTCGTTGGAGGGAATTTATGGAGGAGTAAGAAGCAGTCTGTGGTGGCTAGATCTAGTGCAGAGGCTGAGTACAGAGCCATGGCTCATGGTGTTTGTGAGCTTTTATGGCTCCAAACCTTCTTGCGTGATTTGGGATTTCCTGATCGTGGTCCTATGAAGCTCTACTGTGATAACAAAGCAGCCATAAACATTGCTCATAATCCTGTTCAACATGATCGAACAAAGCATGTTGAGATTGATAGGCATTTCATCAAGGGGAAGCTGAGCAACGGTTTGATATGCATGCCTTTTGTGAGATCCGAAGACTAATTGGCCGATGTATTTACTAAGGGTCTTAGTAGTAAAAGTTTTCACCCCATTGTATTCAAGTTGGGCTTGATAGATATCTTTGCACCAACTTGAGGGGGAGTGTTAAGTTATGTTGAGTTAAGGTTTCATTTGTTATGTATTCTATTCATAGGAGTAGTTTAGTCATATATATGTGAGCCCTGTATATCTCTGTGTAAAGACCCAATTTCACAAAAAATGAGAAAAATCCTTTGATCTCTCTTTCTCTCTCTACATCCTAACAGTTGGATAGCTGGATACTCCTATCACCTATCGGGGTGGCAAATCCATCTAAACTTGCCGTCACTTCCAAAGTTTGACTCTCTTAGGAAGCTCACTCTGGTCGAGAAAGGAACCTACTCTGCATTAGGATACAACTTTTCAATCATATTATCTCAAAAAAAAAAAAAAAAGAAGAGAAAATACTAATAGGAAGTAATGGCTCGATACTAGAAAACCTTCAACTTAAAATTACGAAGTACATGGGACACTCATATATTTACTTATACCCACAAGAACAATATTTGCTATTGACAATCATGAATTTACTTGTATACTAGGACCATGTATAACTAATATATGTAGACAGCCTATATTTTCATTTTGCATCAATTTATGTGCACATACATACGCTCCTATAGACTCTCCCAACCTTAAGTTCTTCTAAGTCGTCCGACTCTCGTGCACCAGTTCTTGCTCCCCCACACGCACTCTCTCCCGCTCGTGCAACTAAGGGGTTGGATTGTCCATTATGTTTTTCAATTTTAGTTCAACTTATTGACGTTGTCTTAATCATATTGCCATCTCGAAAATCCGTTATAGAAGTTCTATAGTACATGTGGCCTTTATTGGGCAATGACAAAAATTCTTTCCCTTGAAAATGTGAACAGAGTTTTCTCGGTATCACCTGTCATCTTTTAGCAAATGAATGCACCAGATAAGGGCCCTATATTGGAGATTTTTGAATTGTATCACACGACATCGTTTGCTTTTATAAACTAGAAGAACATTACGTACATATAAATATTTATATTGAGCATGTGCTTCTGATTTTATTTTTTTACATCGGTTACGCCACCTGCTCTTTTGTCCTAAAAGTTGAAGGGCCTGTCAACAGAGAAAATGCTGAGCACTGAAGGTTTATTTATGGAGAAAATGCAAAGCACATATCTTGATGAATAGAGGAAAGACAATCGGGGTTTAGGACCAATTTGGGAACGAGAGATCTGCGGGAGGGGTTAGCAAATATATAACTTGGCGCAGTATTAGATAATACTATTTCCATTCTTCTCATTTGCACCCTTTTCTTGCTTGTGTTTTAAGGTGTAGGGGGGTGGAGAGGATTCGGTTACTTGTTTGAATACTGTTATCAGATATGTTTGCCATCTTTGATCGAAGACGGGAATCAGTTTCCATTAATGTTTGTTGCGTGTTTATTGCTTGGCTTGGAATTGTTCTCCTTATGATTTGATTGTTGAGGCACTGAATTTGTTTCATGGTTGCCCGAAAATTTGCTTCATATCACCCTTCATTTTTCTTGTCATGAAATTTTTCTTCAGATGTTTGACAAGTGTGGTAATTATTTGTATGTGCTAACTGGTTTGATTTTGTTCCAGGGTTTACAATTTCCCCTCCATGACATCATATTTTGGGGATTTTTGGTAGAAGAGTTAGTTGGGTACCCGTTAAATTTCTAGGTTTAGTTTGTAAATAGGATTGTCCTAGTAGAATATGGAATCAAAGTGGGTCAAAGTATCTGATAATGGCTGTAGACAAATCATCAGAAGACGGGCAACACAGCATGCGGGAAATATAACTGAAGCAAGCTACAAGGTATTGCGACTTCAATCCAAGCGTAATTCATTACTTACCAAGCTTGGCAAGAGGAAAAGATCGGCTCGATGCAAAAGCAAAGGTGTGGTGCACTTGAGGAAATCTTTACTTACGAACTATTCTAATTTGATGAAAAGTGGAGTGCCACAGCGGTTATTATTTTATCAGGATAATGCATGGAATGATTTTCCTCGGGATCTTGTTGAGATGGTTAGGGGCGATTTCCAAATGAAGAAAGCAGCAATTGAAGTGCAATTCAATGGATGCCATTTAATGTTAGATATCTTGTATATGGTTCATGTAGATTTGAAGACAGGTTTCCGAAAACCTATAGCTTGGATTGATGAAGCTGGTGGCTGTTTTTTTCCACAAATACAATCCGATAATGGTGGAGTATGTGAATGTAACCATTATGAGTTTGATAAAGCTGAGGAAGTTATGTTTGTGGATCCAAATGGGGATTCTGAAATCCAATTGCATCTGCAGATTGAAATAAATGGAGTAAATGGCTTTGGTTCAGAGGAATGTGTCGAAGAGTCAAATATTTGTGCTAAGAGGACTAGAACTGAGAAAAACCGTAGCGGTGATCATTATGAGCTACGTGCTGATGGCGACGGTAAGCAAAAATCTGGTGCAAAAATGGATGATGTGGTTGTGGAAGTTCAACGGATTGGTGAAATTTTATCCCCTAAATTGGAAAATGCTTTTGAGACTGTTGATATAAGTGTTGTGAAAGA
The DNA here is from genome assembly GCA_963854785.1 of Vaccinium vitis-idaea. Classification (NCBI taxonomy): domain Eukaryota; kingdom Viridiplantae; phylum Streptophyta; class Magnoliopsida; order Ericales; family Ericaceae; genus Vaccinium; species Vaccinium vitis-idaea. The sequence continues at coordinate 18,860,366 of OY978220.1, forward strand.
CATGTTTATTGCCAGCTTGAACCCTTCCAAAGATGCAAACATACTCGAAATTATCAAATGCTCTAGTAAAATGATGGACTCCCGTTGGGAAATTTTTCAAAAACAGGTTGAGATAACCCAAAAGTATCGTGGGGACCCAAATGTTCGGTATGGTTGGCTTGCTTCTACAAAAGATCGATGCTCTAGCATCATGATGTATGGGCTTGCACATTGTGGATCCAAAATTAAGGCCCCATTTGGTATCGGAGTTAACCTCACATCCTTAAAGTGTGCCCTCACCAGGTTTGCATGTACCCTTAATGTTCTCTAATACTCCTTTTGTCCCAAATTGCTTGATCCTTTTGGGTAACTATGCGGTTTGCACGCATAAAATAATGTACTTGTATTTTTTTTGAAATTTTTTTACACCAATTTTTTGTTCTCAAAGAGTTCTTTGGATTGGTGTGAAAATTGAGGGGAAAAATTCGTTCTAATACATTATTTTTTGCGTGTAAAAATGCACGGTTACCCAAAAGGTCAAGCAATTTGGGATGGAGGGACCAGTCATTATTTGGATCAGTATAAGCAACAACAGAATTTGGTAAGCTCTTCGCTTAAGAGTTTATTCAGTTGATATATGTTTTTGTATTTCCCCCTAGTTTGTTTTGGTTTATGTCATTTTAGTTTGCATTTGGAGACATTCATTTTTGTGGTATTTTTCAGTGCTAGTTATTGTGATATTGACGAAAATGGAGTAGGCCACATGGTGTTTTGCCGTGTCATACTGGGTAATATGGAACCTGTTCAGCCTGGATCTACACAATCCCATCCTAGTAGTGAGAACTTTGATAGTGGAGTTGATGATCTTCAAAATCCAAGTCATTATATTGTTTGGAATATGAATATGAGTACACACATCTATCCGGAATATGTTATCAGTTTCAAGATGTCCCAGGGTGCTGGAGGTGCTACTTGATACCTTTTTTAATGTTTCTTTCATTAAAATTTGAAGTTTAACTTGTGATTTGTTATTCAAGTTTATGTGTCACACTGGCTTGGCAAGTGCCATTTGATTTGTCTTTGGATAGAAAGAGGGTGGCAAATTTCACATTTTCTTACTGTGCTATCTGGATTTGAGTCAGTGGGACACATTATGTGTTTTTTGAGTCTGATAAATTCTCAATGTCGGTGTTTTTACCAATTTTCTACTTATATTTCATGCACCTGTAAGTTTCTTGAGTCTGAGACATTCTCAATGTTGCTACAGAAGCTCTGGTTCGGAAAGAAAGCCAATGTGTTACTACTACTCAGCGACATCAAGGTCTTCGGCTAGTTTCATCTTCTGTTGAATTGGTAAGTGTTCAGGGTTCACATGTCGTCAGAACCTGATGGTTTGTGGGGATTAGAGTTCACTTTTTAGCCATTGGGTTGGTTGGCCTAATAAATTAAATGAGGTTATTTGACAAAACTTTCCAGGACCCTTCTGTTGCACATTTGTATTTATCCCAGGTTTCTAAAAATCTGTTGGCATTGGAATTGTTTCTATTTGTCAGTACATTTCTAAAAATGGAAAATCGGCAAGTATTCCACCGATGATGAGTGTACCGATTTTCATTTGTTCTTGTGATGGTTCGATGGTGTTTGTCTTTGATATTGAGTCTTTTCAATAAAATTTGGGATTTCGTCTAGCAAAATGTTGTTAGTTTAATTGCTCAATGGTGATAACCTTTGTTTGAACTTTTTGGTTTCTACTTCTCATTACATTACTTCGCAGATTTTCCATTGTTGATAGCTGTCATTTCTTATTCCCTAGGAGAGGAATTCCCATCCATGTCAAACTTTTGAGGACATGCCTCAGCAAAAGGCCCCTGGTGATGGTTCAAGCACCTCCAAGACTCCTAAATCCCCTTGGATGCCTTTTGCATTGCTGTTTGAAGCCATCTCCAATAAAGTAGCTCCAAAAGATATGAAATGGGTGAACATGCATTATAACATGTTCAGGGTACGTAGAACAATCTCTCTTTTTTTTTTTGCCGTTTGTACATTAAGTAATGCTAGTCTAATTTTCTTCTCCCTTTTTTCGGTTTCTGCCCATTATTGGATCGTTGTAGAGCAAGAAAATCAGTCGTGATGAGTTTATTAGAAAGTTGAGATTTTCAATTGGGGACGAGTTGTTGAGGTCTACAATTATCAGTCTCCAGGATAAGGTAATATTCGTTCTATTCTACTCGTTTCGCTTGGCCAGTAATTCGTGACTGGGACATTATTGATTTCTCCTGTTTTAAGGTTCGCAACTTATAGCTATAGATTTCATGTCAGACTAACAGTTTGCATGCAGATGTAATAATTTTATGTTGGTAATTTGGAGGACTGATTATTATTCTTGTTTAGTACTGTAAGCTTGCTTAACATGAGTAAAAGAAGTATTTGTTGCTAGTAACATCTGTAAAGATTCACTCTGTACAAAATTTGCAAGGCTTTCTTTATTATTTGAACTCAGTATACATAAAATATACATGCCGGCTCGCGCACCCTTAACTATGAATTCTTTTTGTGTGGTACGGTCAGCGGGTCAGGCATGAATCAAAGCAGTCTCTTTTCCCCTTTCCTTTTTTAGTTTTTGGGCCAGTTTCTGTTTCGCAAGGGATAGTCTGTTAGCCTCTTGAGTGAAGATAAAAGTATATTACTTATGGAGCAGGACAAAGGGTAGAGCCTTATTGGATGATGATGTAACGAATTTCTTTAGAAATCTTGCGCTTGCAACTGATTGTTGCCTGTTTTGTTTTTTGCTAGTTACCATCTAATTTTGCATGCCCCTCAAAAGAGCCGAAGGAGCGAGAACTTTGAGGCAATTTTATTTGGTTACATCAGTCGTCGAATATGTTACTCCTGTGTTGCGTTGGCGGCTATCGGCATCAAGTTGTGAACAAAGTAGCTTTAGGTATCTGGAATTTGCCTTCTAGTTCTATTTCTATTGTCAAATTAGGTTCTTATTCGAATTTGCTTTCTAGTTCTATTTCTCTTGTCAAATTATGTTCTTATTAAACTTGTTGAACTAATGCGTTTTGATTTTGCTGTTAAATGCTTGGCCTCGACTGTTAATTATTTCCAGAAGTAAACCAGCTCAAGTTTGTTATTGCTCATGTTGGATTTTATTGTCCATTCTCTTAAATGGCTTGATATGATTTTGTCCTTATAATTTTGTTTCCCTATTTGACATAGCCTGCCCGTTTCTCCAACATGTGGGGAACCAAGTGTGAAACGCAAGTGTAAGCGTATTTTTTAGCACAAACCTTGTTTTTTAAATGACTGGTACCTTTTCGTCTTGATTTTCTTTTGTTTGTTGCTCAAAATGGCAGTAAAATGATGCGTTGGAAGAACATTTCTTTCCCCCCTTTCAACAGCATTCAAAAATGGACTTTCGAAAATGAATGTATTGAGCATATCCCTTCTTATACAGGATATGATTTTATAATTATGTGAACTTTTTTTATATGTGAGCCGGTTTCATCAGGAAGACATGGTCTATGGAAAAAAAAGAAGAAGATTCAAATTAAGGAGTATCATGTTCCTAATTGTGGAGAGTATATCCACCACGACGTCTTCGGGAATGAAGTTAGAAAAAGAAATTCAATTTAAGGAGTATCATATTCCTATTGTGCGATAGGTTATAGATTTGCCCTATGAATCGGTAGAACATTTTTATGATTCTGCAGTACGGAGCCACACTATTGTAGTGCGGCATTCGAACCGTCGATCTTGGTAATCAATGGTTTGGATTTCACCTCAGCAATGGACGGTTTGGATGTTGTACCATAACTTTGTAGTGTGCTGCACTGCAACAGGATCCCCAATTCCAACTTTTACATCACAGACACAGGCATACTGCATTTAACAAAAACATCTCTGCTGAACTATCTGTGCCCTCTCTTGGTACTATTTTAAGATGGTTCATATATTCCACAAATATTGGTAGATTAGAGTTGGAGTAGGCTTGTCAGCTGTTGGATGATTTAGCTATGGGATTTACAACCACAATAACCACACAAAAAAACCACAAAATAAAGTACGAGAAAAACCGCTTAGCTTCGATGTCAGATCCATAAGTCTTGTAGGTGGAGGTGCGTGGAGGATCACCATGGGATCTCTTCGCACCGTAGTATTGCTACTGGATCTGCATCTTGACGCATTTACCGTTTGGAGAGCTCCAAAAACTGTCGTCCTACCCTATCTAGTAATGGGTGGCTCAAGTTGATTAAATAATTTTCTTGTCCTCCCTAGTGACAACAAGAACTTTTGCTTCCAAGACTTCAATTAAAAGACATCACGATTTACTTTTCAAGTCAATTAATGAAACGTCCGATTTCCGGACTAGAACACATTACTCACCAGTAATAAAGTACCATGAGTTTGGTCGTTAATGAATGGATCAAAATATTGCATCATCGCTCTTTCTTGAGCATAATTAGCAGAACATAGATTCTGTATTTGCATGGTAGATGAGTGACCAGAAGACTACGCAAGTAGGGCTCCTCGCGGTCCATATCGGATCAGATTCCTAGGAATACGATGACTGAACTGCGAGTCACGGTTTTTAAAAATGCAATTCATGTCCAAACCAAAAGTCCTACAATGCGGTTCCAATCTAATCTGTGAATCGCAGATCGGTTCCGGTTTATCAATAGAAAATATTTCATAAGGAAAATAGCAACCAAACAAGCAATAATATAGTATGAGTGGGAGATATTACGCCACAAAAGCAATGGTTGCTTTCATTACTTATTACTCTTCCAAGACCAACCCAAGTCTGCATCATTCAAATAATGGATCTAGAGCACACCAAATAAAGACAGGAGACTTAATGACTTCTCTCCGGTTTGTCATGACATATACTTCCATTTACCAGCAAATACATGTATTTTTTATGATCACAAGAATTTCAGTAACTCCATATTCTGTCCCGTGTAGAATTCCAGTAAGATTTGTTGTTCATGTCGTAGAGAGGTGCTTATCATCAAACTTCTTTTTTCCACTTCATATAATTTCATTGACACCATTGATTCAGAATGAAATATGTTTCAAAAGCTACCATCCCTCCTTTACTGGAGTTTCTTATGCATGACCGCTGTTGGTTTGATAAATCCTACAACATGCAACACTATTTTCCACTCCACCAATGAGACGGACCGTCAAGCTCTTGTCGCGATCAAGGATTCGATAGTGGATGATCCCCGCAACTTCCTGAGGTCATGGAATAACTCTTTCCATTTTTGCAATTGGAAAGGCGTTACCTGCGGCCGCCTTCATCGAAGGGTAACTGAGCTTAACATGTCATCGATGTCACTGGTTGGTTCTGTATCTCCTCACGTGGGAAACCTTACTTTTCTTAGGTCACTTGTTCTCAATGACTACAACTTTCACGGCCTGATCCCTGAAGAAATTGGAATGTTGTTTCGCCTGCGAATTCTTTCACTTTCGGAATAACTCTTTCCAAGGTGAGTTTCCTGCCAATTTGACTCATTGTCCAAATCTCATGTACATTGACATTGATACACATAGCAATAATCTTGACATTCAAACAACATTTCAGGAAACATTTCATATTCTTGTGAAAATCTCACGTGGTTAAGTATTCTTGACGCATCAAATAATATGCTCGAGGAAAGTATACCTGTTTCTTTAGGCAACTTCAGGAATTTGCAGCGAATTGATCTTGCATACAATCATCTCACTGGTGACAACCTGAGCAGCTTTTTATTCTTTCTTCAATATCAATTTCACTTTCTCAAAATTATTTGACTGGACGTCTGCCATTTCAAGTTGGTGATTCGATAAATCTTGCGGTTCTGCACGTATCATATAACAAGCTATCTGGAAGAACTCCATCTGCTCTCGGCAGATGTCTAGCGTTAGAAGCCCTTTATCTACAAGGAAATCTCTTCAAGGGGGATGTCCCAGCATCCTTGGTACAATTAAGAGGTCTTGCAGTACTAGATTTGTCTTGGAACAAGTTGTCCGGGCAGATTATGTTCCTTCAAAGGTTTGTCTTCATTGAGTACCTCAACCTTTCTTACAACAATTTTGAAGGTGCAGTTCCAATTGCAGGAATCTTCAGGAATATTAGTGCCTTTTCAGTGGTAAAAAATACCAAGCTTTGTGGAAGAATTAAAGACTTTCAACTGCCTGCATGCCCTTCGAAAGTGTTGGAGAAAAAGAATCCACCCTTGAACCGTAGAGTGATGGCTATAGTAGTTACTCCGCCAATTACTTTCATATTATTCTACCTCTATTTGGTTATTGACTGTCGAAACCGAAGGTCTAAAAAACAAGCCTCTTTGGACCCACCTTTGCAAAACCGATATACAAAACTCTCTTATGCAGATCTCTTCCAAGCAACTGATGGGTTCGCTTCATTCAACTTGATCGGTGAGGGAAGATATGGTTCAATTTTCCAAGGTATTCTTAGTTCAGATGAACAATGTGTTGCTGTAAAATTTACCCAAAAAAAATGTGTTGCTGTAAAGGTGCTTGGCCTTCAACAACATGGAGCCATCAAGAGCTTTATATATAGCTGAATGTGAAGCATTAAGGACAATTCGTCATCGCAATCTCCTTAAGATTATCACATCCTGCTCAAGCATATATTTTAAAGGTGATGATTTCAAGGCTTTGGTCTTGGAGTTGATGCCACATGGGAGTTTAGAGAAATGGCTGCACCCAAGTTATCCCAAGTTGCAGGACCCTAAGATTTTAAACCTTGGTCAAAGTCTGAACATTGCCATCGATATAGCCTTAGCCTTGGATTATCTACATAATCACTGCGAAGTTGAAATTATTCACTGCGATTTAAACCCAAGCAATGTTTTTCTTGATGATGATTTTTGTGCTTGTGTGAGTGATTTTGGACTTGCAAGAATTTTTTCAAGAACGTATTTTACGTCTAATCATCAGCAATCAAGTTCAGTTGCAATCATAGGATCAATTGGATATATTGCTCCAGGTAATTGCGTCTGTGTATTTTTTACTTTGATTAAATGGAATAGCAAATTTTAAAATCAGATGCTACTAAAAACTAACTCCTTATGAATTTATATTCAGATTTAAGCCTTACCGATACTTAGAGATGACCCATTTTCACTTCTCAAAGTCTCGTACTTTTTATCTTAAAGTTTTGGTTCAATAAGTGAAAATAGTAAGTAGTGTACTATTTTATTTATTTATTAAAGATCATAACTTTTTCACAAGTTTGGCCATTATCTGTATTGTTATTGGAAATGTTCACCGGAAAAAGACCTACCAACAAAATGTTCACCGAGAGTATCAACCTTCACAGGTTCGAAAGAATGTCTCTCCCGAGTCAAGTAATGAATGTTGTTGATCACCACATTGTATTGGAAGTGGAGGAGGAGCGAAAGCAGAGTGACAAGCGACATTACAAAAGTCGAGGAATGCTTAGTTTCAATCCTCCAAATTGGAGTTTCATGTTCTTCTGAACTTCCAAGTGAACGAATAGATGCTAGAGATGTTCTTTTGAACTGCATAAGATTAGAAATATACTCCCTCCGACCCTTTTTTGTGGTTGATTATTCCATGTTGAGTCTTAATTTATGGGTCTTTTGAAAAGTTAAGGGTTAAAATTTGTACGTTTAAGTTCGCTGAACAAAGACATACTGAATTATTATTTTGCCATTTTGAAAAGTCAGTGGGTAAAGAGTTAATGGATAAAAGTGGAGGATAATTTTGAAAAGTGTGAGGTAAAATTTGATTTGAAAAGTGAAATGATGATGTCTCGTTAATAAGTTGGTTTTACGAAGCAACAAGTTTAAAAAGGGACAGAGGGACTATATATTTCCTGAGGTGACTGGACCAGGATTTTGAGATGGATGAAAACATTATTCTTGCATGGTCCTGTATATTTTTGGCTTACCAATGTTTTCCAAATCTCTCTCTCTCTCTCTCTCTCTCTCTCTCTCAAGTTCTGAAAATAGCTTGTGAAGGCACGTGTTTAGTCTATATATATAATCCTGATTAGGCCATACGAAGAGATGGTGCTTTAAAAATATACAAGGTTTATGGGTAGTTGTATTTAGTATTTACTTCTTCTTTTGTCATTCTGATCCACGTGGCTTGTCCAATATGTGTCCCCGTGTCCCATACGCAGACACGACAACCTCTAGAAGTGTCAGTGCTTCATAGCCTCAAACTTATTTGGCCTTGACAAAAACATCTCAAGGTTCCTTATGAATAAGAAGTTAACATTGCTATACGCGGACACGGCAACCTCTAGAAGTGTTGGTGATCGGGAAAGTAGGGTGTGGATGGAAGGTCCGCATTTTAGGGCATGGATAGGAAGCTCACTGTACACGCACAAGTTTATAAAAGTGTGGATATCCAGAGTATTTTCAGGACATTCTACTTTAGGACATTCTACATTTCCAAGTCCAGAGAGAAGGTAAAAGAATTGGGGAATACCAGTGTAAGGTTCATTGCAGAAGAAAATCTGCACTTGCAAAAGTAGCAAGCTCAACTACAGAGGCACAGGGTGTCAGGATCCATACTCCATAGCTATTAGGCTTCAGAGACAAACACAAAGATGAGTAGCGCATTGTAAAAAACTCAAAAGCAGCAAAATCTTTCGAATGGTTGTTTGTACATGATTCACTCTACAAATTGGGACGAAAGGTATCGCCTCCAGTAGATGGGTCGCATCCTGGAGGCTTGATGTGTGGCCAATCACCTCGACATCCCAGACACATGTATAAACTTTTCTGACCTGTAAAAATAGCAAAAATTATAGAGGTGGTGACAAGATGTTGCTACAGTATTTAATCATAGCAAAAATATAAACCACCTCATTTAGCACCAGCTGCTTAGAGTGGGAACAACAAAAAAAAAAAGGTTAGAGAATCAAAGTTCAATTAAATAGATATTTAGGGCATTGCTTGGTACAAGAAAACTGGTTAAAGTTTGAGAGAAACCACCTTGTGTAACTAATGCCATAGGTTAAACCTCCCTACAGTTAGAGGTGTCAGACGGGCCGGGCCGGCACGGGCACGGCACGGGCACGGCACGTCGGGAGGCGGCACGGCACGCCAGAGGCACGGTAAAATCCTGGCACGGCACGGAACGGCACGGTATAAGTTGGCACGCGGCACGGCACGGGCACGTAAATGAGCGAGCACGGCACGGGCACGACACGGGCTAAGGTGGCACGTGGCACGGCACGACACGGTCTTCTACGGGCACGGCGCGGGCACGATAAAAAGTCAACGTGGCACGAGGCACGGCACGGCACGACTTTATTCTAGCACGACACGGCACGGCACGGGCACGAGCACGAGCACGGGCACGAGCACGGAAGTTGGTACGGCACGGCACGACACGGAAGTAGGACGGACATGGCACGGCACGAGCACGGAAGTTGGCCTGGCACGACACGGCACGAGCACGGAAGTTGGCCTGGCACGGCACGGCACGAGCACGGAAGTTGGCCTGGCACGGCACGAGCACGGAAGTTGGCCTGGCACGGCACGGCACGAGCACGGAAGTTGGCCTGGCACGGCACGACACGGCGGCTCGGCAAGGGCACGGCACAAGGCAAAAAAAAAATGTTCAATAATTTATTTGTATGTATTTTTTGATAATCACAAAAATAAAAAAGAATTATTTTTTGGTTGTGTAACTTGTGTTAGTCAATTATATATTTATATCAAGTTTAAAAAAAATTAACTCATGAACAAAAAAATAAACAAGAGGGAGTTGTAAGTAAGTCGCTAAGACACTAAGTCATGAACAAAAAATAAAAAATTTAAAAATAATAATAATTTTTTTTTAGAGAGAGAGAGAGAGAGTTTGGCATTTGTTAAAAAAATAAAATAAGCTTGTAAAATATTTTTTTACATGCAAAATAAAATACATTGGCTTTTATCTAATAAAGATTTTGAAAAAAAAAATAAAACTTTTTTTTTGTAAAAAAAAATTAAAAAAATAGTGATTTGCAACTTGGAAGTAAGTCAGTAATAGTCTAACACTAAGTAAGTCATGAACAAGAGAGAAAAAGAAGTTTCAAAAATTTTATTGATTTATTTTATTTTATTTTATATTTTAAATTATATTATAGAAATTATTAGATGTTAAATTATAGAAATTATATAAATTATAGAATTATTTGTATTCAATTTGGTTATAGAAAATTATAAATTATACAAATTAAATTTGATTTCTTTCATAGTTTCACTGTCTCACTCTCACATGAACACAATAATGGGCCTCCACTTTCCGGACCAAATTTCGACGATCGGAACCGTTAGATGTGTTTAAAACGTGTTTTCAACGTCCTCCGCGAGGATTTTGCAAAAAAAAATACCCGGAAGTAGTTGATCGGAGTAGGTTTTCGTAAAACTACTATACGAAAACCTGGCCCGATCAAACTCTTTTGGGTTTTTTTTTTTTTCCAAATCTTTGCATAGGACCTTAAAAACATGTTTTAAACACATCTAACGGTTTAGATTTTTTAAAAATTGATTAGGTGGCCTTGAAGTGGTGCATTATACTACTGAAATTCCAATAGAAGCACTGAATGTGTTTCGATCGTGTTGTTACCAATATCGAATGATCATCGATTTTTGGGAGAATGATAGAATTGACGAGATATTAAATTGCAACGGTTCAGATCGAACATTCGGAAAAACGAGTCTACACCTACCTTGCAGTTCTATACATCGAACTTACTTGGTTATGAACCAAGCTACTGTGTTATGGTATAATGTATGATAGCCACACAATCACAACACAATTATGACGATCCACACCGTTCACTTTGTTTGTATTGATGTTTTAATGACTATCTCCAATTTTTTCGACGATTGGATTTTGAAAGGCCCTCCATCGCAACACAATTACGATGATCCTCATTGTTCATGTCGTACAATGGCTTTAGAGGCCCATTTTTTGGTCCCGCATGAGTAATCCAAACCGTTAAATAATTTTAAAATAATGTTTTTAATGGTTTTGCAAAAAATCAGGTCAATTGGATATGCGTAACTCATCAATCCAAGCTACGCACATCCGATTGATTTCAAAACTTGGAGTTTTTGATCTACCAGTTACACATGTCCAATTGACCTAATTTTTTGCAAGGTCGTTCAAAACGTTATTTTGAAATGATTTAACGGTTCGGATTATTCACGTGTGACCAAAAAATGGGTCCCAAAAGCAATTTATCTGCACTAGATCTTCTGTACCGGTAGCCCTAGGTTTTTAGTATAAATATGCCATTATAAACCAACCACAGTCCACAGCAGCCCTTTCTTCTAACCCTAATCTGATAATCTGTCTCTCTCTCTCTCTCTCTCTCTCTCTCTCTCTCTCTCTCTCTCTCTCTCTCTCTCTCTCTCTCTCTCTATCATCGATCTCAAACGGCCGTCTCTCTCTCTTCGATCTCAGTTACCGCCGACTCACCGGACCGACACCAATCACCGACACCACGGTCCACCGTCCACGATCTGTTGTTATTCACCATCATCCATCGCGATCACGTACACCACGATCTCTCTCTCACGTACACCACGATCTATTGCTCACCGATCTGTGTTGATCCTAGGGTTTCATCCCACTCTCTCACGACCACTCACCGGACCACCGGACCACTGGACCACTCTCTCTCTCTCACGTAGTCACGACTCACGTACCCTAAACCCCTAAATCTCACTCCCTCTGTTGTGATTCACCAATCACCGACACCACGGTCCACGATCTGTTGTTATTCACCATCATCCACCGCGATCACGTACACCACGATCTCTCTCTCACGTACACCACGATCTCTCTCTCACGTACACCACGATCTGTTGCTCACCGATCTGTGTTGATCCTAGGGTTTCATCCTAGGGTTTGATTTCTGTATTTTGGGTTTCATACTTTCATTTCATCACTGGTTACTGTCTTACTGATTTACTGGTAAGATTTTAAACACGGGTTTCATCCTAGGGTTTCATTCTGTATTTTGGGTTTCTGTATTTTGGGTTTACTCATTTAGCACTGATTTATACTGTTTGTTTGTGTAGATGGATGCTTTTGATTTTTCTGATGATGAACATGGTGGAGACCCTGTTGTTGCACCAGAGGGACAGGGTTTGGAGTCCGTAAGTGTAGGCGAAGCTGCTTCAAACATTGTTCACACTGGAACAGGGGCTTCTGGTTCTACTCCAGCAGATTCAACTCCTACTAATTCAACCCGTAGTGGTTCAAAAAGGCTACGCACGTCATGGGTATGGAAACATATGTCTATTGTTGAGCACTTTAAAGATGCAAATGGTATTGACATTGGAGCTAGGGCTGCATGTAATTATTGTGGCACACATTATACTTGTGTTAGTGATACTGGAACAAGGCCTCATGGTAGACATCTTAGAACTAAACATCCAGATAAAATAGCGAGTGGTGAATCTGTGACTAGTTTGAAAGATTTTGTTTATACGAAAGAAAAAATGAGAGAAGGACTGGCCCGTTACGTAGCTGCAGCTGAACAACCATTTACTTTTGGTGATGATATTAGATTTGAATATTTTATGCAAAATCATGTGAATCCTGAATTTGGTAAAGTTTCTAGAAATACAACCCGTAGTGATACAATGAAAGCATATAATGAAGTTAAAAAAGATTTGATTTGTGAACTTGCTAAACTTGGTACGATAGCTTTTACTTCTGATATGTGGTCTGGTTGCAATAATCGTGGTTATATGTGTGTTACTGCTCATTATATAGACTCTATTTGGACTTTGCAAAAAAAAATTATTGCTTTCCGTTTAGTGGAGTATCCTCATGATGCTGAAACGATTTTTGAAAGTATTATGTGCGTGTTTAGGGATTATGAACTTGTTGATAAAAATTTTAGCATTACTTTTGACAATGCAAGTGCTAATACTGCTTCATTACCATTGTTTATTAGAAATTTGTCTCCTGCTTATTTTGGTGAATTATTGCATGTTCGATGTGTGTGCCATGTGATTAACTTGGTTGTGCAAGATGGTTTGAAACATATAGCACCACAGATTTCAAAAATTAGATCTGCTGTTCTTTTTATTGGTACTTCCTCATCTAGGCAACAAGAATTTGATAAATTGTGTGTTTCATGTTACAATGTGAAACCAAAACAAATGAACTCTGATATTGTGACTCGTTGGAATTCGACCTACCTTATGTTAAAGTCTTGTAGGAAATATAGTGATGTGATATCTGCTTTTTGTAACCAGAGGTATCGTGGTGATTCATTATCTCCATCTGATTGGAAAATTGGTTTTGAGTTCATGAAATTTTTGAAAGTGTTTTATGTTGCTACATTAGCTTGTTCTGCTGTTCGTTCTCCTTCTTCTTGTGTTGTGCTTAATCATCTCTACAATATTAGTCTCACTTTTAAAAATTATAGGGCACGCCCAAATTTTGTAAATGCTTGTGTGGATATGGAAGAAAAATTTAAAAAATATTTCGAGGAAACGCCACCACTATTTATGTTAGCTGCGGTAATGGACCCTAGGATTAAGGTAGCGGGTGTTTCACTGCTCTTAAGAGAGATTGGTACGAATTTATGTATTACTACTTTACCTTCTTCTGATGTTGTGCTTGATTTATTGAATGCCATGTATGCTAAATATTCATCTAAGTTTGGTGCAATTACTTCACTTACTACTACCTCTTTGGCCTCGTCTTCTACATGTAATGATGCATCTTGGTCTTTGCTTAGTTCAAGTTTAGGAATAGGAAGTAGCACTGTAACTTCACGCAATGAACTTCTTAAATATTTGGACCTAGAATCAGTTAGTGTGAATGACTTGATTAATTTTGATATCTTAGCATGGTGGAAAAAAAACGAAACGACTTATCCCATTCTTTCAATCATGGCACGTGATCTACTAACAGCTCCTGTGTCTTCAGTGGCATCGGAATCTGCTTTTAGTGCAGGTAAAAGAGTGTTGGATGAGAAGAGGAGCAGACTAGCTCCAGACATTTTGGATTGTCTCATGTGCTTGAAAGATTGGGAGGATGCACGCCTTGGAATTGAAAAACGCTCAGCTAAAGAAGAATTTAGAGGTTATTATGCAGACTCCGATATAGATAGTGATTGATGGCATTTGTTTTGTACCTATTATTCATTTATTATGCTGGGTATGTGTCTGTGGCTTATTCATTTCAGTAGTTGGACTGAAGTGGGTTGGCAACTTACGGCGACGTGATGTTGCCCCCACTTCAGTTCTATGTGGGTGTGTGCAACTTATGACAACATAATGTTGCCCCCACTTCACTTGTTGTTCTTGTGGTGTGGTGTGTGTGTGTGTGTCTTGTTTTAGTCTGAAATGAATAAGCCACAGACACAACCCATTATCACGATTTTAAAACGTACAAAATTAGCTGAATTGTGATTTGCAACTTACGAGGGTCTTATATGGCAACTTAATGTTGCATCCATTTCAGTTTTTGGCTATGATGAAACATACCTGAGCCAATTATCAATTATGAGCCTTTTGGCAATGATGCTTGTTGAGCCATTTTGATAATATACCTATTTAGCCTATGATGGACTACTGAGGCCTTGGTAACACATGATGTTACCACTGAATTAGCCATTTAGGTACTACATGCTCTATGTGTGTCCTTGGGTGTGGATTCCTCTTCCGTGCGGTGTAGGTCTCGGCTTCAATGGTGAACTTGGGAGTTCTTTTAACTGAGGTACGAGACTCTTTATTTGTTATTTGTCTCCTTGGAAGGAGGCATTCCTTGGTATTATTTTGGAACCAGGTTTTGTTATTTGTCTCCTTGGAAGGAGGCATTCCTTGGTACTCTTATGTCTTGTTACATGGACTGCCATGCTTGGGCAGAGCTGCTGTATTTCAATGATTGAGCTGCCCTGTGGTAGTTGCTGCAGTACTGTAGCTATTGGGGCCTCTTTTATTGAATCTGTGCTACTGGTACATGGCCGTTTTCCTTGTTAATTCCTGTTTTGAGCCCATTCTTAATTTCTTATTGCATCTGGTGGTACCTGCTGCAGTAATTTGGTGAATCTGTGGGATAATTTGGCAATGATGTTAAACTGAGCCTTGTTTTTGCAACTCTGAACCTGAATTTTGCTATAGGTTTGCATGAAGTGTTGAACTTGTGACTGTTGTGATAATTTGGCAATGATGTTAACTGAGCTTCTATCTTTGTAGAAATAAAGACATTTGTGGGATAATTTGGCAATGATGTTTTTTCTGAGCCTTGTTTTCGCAACTCTGACTGTTGTTCTTGTTACTGTGTATGTGTGTGTTATAAACTTGTGTGACTTGGGTGTGGATTCCTCTTCCGTGCGGTGTAGGTCTCGGCTTCAATGGTGAACTTGGGAGTTCTTTTAACTGAGGTACGAGACTCTTTATTTGTTATTTGTCTCCTTGGAAGGAGGCATTCCTTGGTACTCTTATGTCTTGTTACATGGACTGCCATGCTTGGGCAGAGCTGCTGTATTTCAATGATTGAGCTGCCCTGTGGTAGTTGCTGCAGTACTGTGGCTATTGGAGCCTATTTTATTGAATCTGTGCTACTGGTACATGGCCGTTTTCCTTGTTAATTCCTGTTTTGAGCCCATTCTTAATTTCTTATTGCATCTGGTGGTACCTGCTGCAGTAATTTGGTGAATCTGTGGGATAATTTGGCAATGATGTTAATGACACGGCGAGACACGGGGACACGGCGGGACACGGGGACACGGCGGGACATGCCACGTGGCGTGTCCCCAATTTTTTCGAATTTTTTGTAGGGGACACGGCTGGGGGACACAGCAAGGGTCCAACTGTAATTTTATTAATCTTTAAAGTTCTAATTTTTTTAACACATATAAATATATATGGCCGTGTCCCCCGCCGTGGCCGTGTCCCTTTTTTCAGAATTGCTGTGGCCGTGTCCGTGTCCATGCTACATAGGAAACCACACAAAGTAATAGAACAAAACACGTGCATCCAAACACTCTAAGAACAAGGGCTACGTCCAACTGTCCAAGGAACCACTAAAGATTTTCTAGTGATGGCAGGTTCTGTGCCACGTTCATGTCCGGTATGTTGCTGCCGTGTTGAGCAATGTACTGCTGCTGTGTGTTCCTCCTCCATGGAACTCCTTATGTATGCTAATTAGTTGATTACTGTGGTACCTTTTAATTCCCGTAGATCTGATTGTCATTTGCTGCTCGTAGATTTCCTCAGTAGTTTCATGGTTACTTCTCCTGAGCTTCTGATTGTTATTTACCCGTTGCTGTGTTCACTGTTCACTTGGGGGTGCAATATCCAACGAGATGCTGCCCGTTTTTTAGTGCCTGCACTTCGACAAGTATCTCATTTCACCCATGCAACGGGTTCCTAGCTAGATGGGGTTGTCATCTAGCCCATGGTTTGCCTATTTTGGAGGGGGATGTCCTCCAATTTTGTTACCAATGTTCCAATTTTGTTACCAATGTTCCGGTATTGATCTAGTAGAGGGGATTGTCCTCTATTTTACTAGTTCACATCACCAAGTGCGTCATAAACTATCCCACCCATACCCGCTCTCTATATATTCAGCAAAATCTTTTTTTTTTCCCTTGTCTCTCTCTCCTTTGATTGCATTTGTCTTCATCATCTGATATCGAAAAGTGGTCACAATGTCGGGACTGATAGATACGTGGACAAATTTGTTGTTACCTTGAAAGAGGAAAGAAAAATTAACAAAGTGCAAATTAAATGGGCTTCTAATTTTTTTTTTTTAGGTAAAATTAACAAAGTGCAAACTCCCATCTTCTAAGTTGCTTATTCTGTTATACTATGTGAGAAAAACTCCCACCTTTCAGATAGGAAAATTTTCTTATTTTTCGTCTTCCGTATTGCTACACCTCCTTTACAAATTAAATGGGCCTCTCTTTTCATCTTCTAAGAAGGCACGGCGTCGGCACGTCAAGACTAAAAAAAAGCACGGCACGACTCAAAAAATGCATGGCACGGCACGACTCAAAAAATGCATGGCACGGCACGATTAAGGCACGGCACGACACGACAAAAAAGGCACGGCACGACACGATAAAAAAAAGGAACGGCACGGCACAACACGAGTAAGTCAACGGCACGGCACGACACGGCACGATTAACTAATCGGGCACGGCACGGCACGACACGACTTCAACATAGCACGGCACGGCATGGCACGATGAAGTAATTTGGCACGGCACGGCACGGCACGTGGCTCGGTTGGCACGGCACGCCATGACACGATGAAGTAAATAGGCACGACTTGGCACGGCACGAAGCACGGCACGGCACGGAAGTTAAATGGCACGGCACGGCACGCACGTTTGACACCCCTACCTACAGTTTTACCCCTCATATTACACTCTTTAGTGCGATTAACACAAGGTACTATTGTTCATATGTTTAGAACATCCTACTCCTTGACTGGGGCCACAGCATGAGAAAAGATAAAATCCGCTCCTATAATGTTGCTCTGGGATGAAAGTAGCATGGGCGTCTTCCGCTCCTATAGTTGCTCTGGGATGACTTCCATTTTTAGGTTAGAGTAAATGGTTCCTCCTTTTCAGCTGCACAAAAGGGACAAATCCCATCACTATGGGTATTAGGTACATAATTGTAACGCCCCCAAAATTTGGGTTTGTTATTAATGAATACATAAATAATAAATAGGGTTTTACAACAGTAACCCAAAAGAAATTACATAAATCTTCCTGCCAAATACAATCATTCTCTACAGGGTTGACTAGGTTTCTCTATTCCATCGCACGGTCGACCATTCCGGTGACATCCTGCTCTGCTCCGTAGGCCTTCAAGCCATAATACTCCTCCTGTTCATCTCTATATTCTGGCATAATACGTCAGAGTCGCAGAGCAACATCGTGGTATTATGTCAGGGTTACACAAGTGCAACACCGTGAGCGATAACGCTCAGTAGACTACACTACCCAATCTCTAACTAGCAATTCTAGAACAATAAGCTTGAAGATAGTAATGCAGACTTGTTAACAGGAAAACCATGAAATGGATTGTGCGTGTCCATACGGATCAGAGTAAACATGCGCAGTAAAAGTAATTCATTTTAGTGTTTCAAAACAGTGTCTCGTGTCAGTTTCTCAAAACAGTAACTCATATCAGTTTCTCAAACAGTGTCTCATATCAATTTCCCATTTTCGGCATTCTTCTTCAAATTTCAACCAAGTCAATTATCTCACACCACTCGAAAGTTATTGGTCCGTTTACGCCTCCTTTCAGCTGACGGTACCAACCTTTCCGCTCGAGGCCCCGATTATCGTGCATCACCGAACTTAACAGCCTGTTTGCACGATCCGTCCACCCCGCGACTCACACGACACAGTCCCGGTCGCCTTGCATCACCGAACTTAACAGCCTGTTTGCAAGGTCCGTTCACCGTGTATTGTGCACGTTTGGCCCAAACATCCTAGTTCTCTCCGTGAACTGGAAGTGGTGCTTTCGCTGCACTACCGCATCAAAACCATTCCTTCAAGTTCTCTCCGCGAATCTTGAGGTGGCAACAAAATCATCTTATCTCATTTCATTTCATTTCTCATTTCAAAACCCATTTTCATTCTCATCTCTATTTTCTCATTAATAGCTATTCAATTTCATGTCCGGTGTCGTAACGTATTGTGTACGTACTCAATGCCACATGCTCAAAATCATGCTCATGCAATATTCCATAATTTCTCGCTAAATTTTATATCTCTCCAAATAGACATTTCTCACATAAAATCATACATTTAACTACACCAACTCTCTAAAATAAATTATTTCCTCTAGAAACTTTTCCCACATAAAATCATACATTTAATACACCAACTTTCTCCAAAATAACATTTTCCAATTCTCTCAAATATTATTTCTCATAAAAAATCTTATTTCTCCTTGTCCTCTTTCAAAACTATTTTATTTCTTTCAAAAGAAATAAAACTAGTGAACTTGCTCTCTCTAAAATAATTTAAACATAAACTCTTTTTCTAGAAATTTCTTGCCATAAATTAGCTCTACTAGTTATAAACTCTCTAAAAATATTTAATCTCTAAAAAATATACTCTTTCTATTTCTAGAAAACTTTCTTTCTAATAAACTTAAATAAAACATCTTTTCTATATCTAGTAAAATCACAACTTTCTTTCTAGAAAATTTTTACCAACTCAAGTTATTCCTCTTCTTTTCATCATAACCATAAAATATGCTTACTAATTTAATTAGTAAAAACATTTCTAAAAAACATTTATTAAAAACTCTCCCTCATATTTATTTAGTAAGAACTCCTTATTTCTTCACAAAAATTTCCATAAAATTCTATCTATTTCTTTCTAGTAAGAAACAAATCCCTCACTAAATAAAGTTAATCTACTTATTTGGGAAAAATCATCTTAAACAATAACCATTAATTTAATCAACAATAATTAACTAGTTCTTCCATGAAATATTAACATAATAATACTAGAACCTTATCTAGAAAGATACACATCTTCTAATCAACTTCTAATCACTTTAATCTCACTAATCCCACTTCTAATTTCATAAAGAACCACTCTAATTAGAACATAATTAACATTTTTATTAACTTTTCAACATGAAATCCTCTTTCTTAAACACTAAGTAACATGCTTAGTACCATAATACATGCATAAATTAACTCAAACAAACTTCAAATCCAAGCTTAGAAAACTAATTAGAATTAACTAATTGAACTAGAAATTACTAATTAGAAAGTTGGTTTAGTAAACTACCTTGATTTCCGGGTGTAAACCGGAAGCCGAAAAGCTATCCTTGGTGTGGAGGCTCCTTAATCTACCTAACTTTCTTACTAATTAACTTAGTAAGAAGTTAATTAGGGCCTAAATAAGTTGGCTAAGTTGTGGTGGAAGTGGTTTAGAAGTAGGTGATTTGTTGGGAAATATGGGAACAAACAAATAAAGAAAGTGCAAAGTGGTCCAAAGAACAAATGGGTGGGCTATTTATAGCAAAAGAGAGCTCCCTCTCTCCCCTCAAAACTTTCGGCCCCTCTCTCCTCTATGTTGGCCGAAACTTTCCCATGTGGGGGAATAAATGGTGCACTAAATGTGCACATGGGAAGTACACCACTTGTTCACTAGGTTCTAGGCTAGGTCTTAGGTTTTCTATACTTGCAAGCAAAGGAATTGTGGGGAAATAATGGGTAACCAACGTGGGAAGTAGTAGTGGGGGAAAAATACGCCTCTCGTTGTGTAGGTTTTTGCACGGTCACCTTTGTTATGGGGTGTTTTTAGGGCCAAATACACACAATGTGCATGTGAAAGCATCTAATAGCTAAGGGGTAGCCTTAGTGGGCTAAAAGTAGGGGGAATATTCTTCCCTAAAACATGGAACCATGTTTTATGGAAACCTGGAGGCCAAGGCCTAGTCTAGATAGGTCTAGGTTGTGTAGCATGTGCTCCAATGCATGTATTGTGTGTGTATGTATAGGTTACCCTAAAAATAACAAGGCTAGTTCTAACTAGTTTTGGGTACAAAACCTTAGCTTAGGAATCTTCCCTCTACCCCTCCACTTGCTTGTTCAAGTGTATAAGCATTTAAACTTTGCATGTGCAAAGTACACATTCATGCACACACACACTTCTCTCTCTCTCTCTCTCTCTCTACCGAGCTCTCTCTCTCTCTCTCTCTCTCTCTCTAAATTACTCTCTCTTTCTCTAACTTGGTCAACATACCAAGTTTCAAGGTGGGGAGGTGACAAGTCCTATGACGTATAGTTGGATGGAGTAAAGGCGGTGGTTGGGTAGGTTTCGGGTATTAAACAGGGTCCCCGGGTGCTATGGTAGTGTAACGGATGTATTACTCGGTCTCGCACGTTCGCATGCACGGCTGGAATTCTAGTTATTCAAATTAAAAGGATTAAATAATATTTTAATAGAAAAATATTCCAATAACCGAAAATTAAAAATAAATAATTAAATTATTAAACGAAATTTTTTATTCACGAAAATCCGGGTCGTTACAATAATCCTTTTGCATGTTGGTTCTATTGGAGTATTTCCTTTTGCTCCGCAGCTTCAAATTTGGCTTCATACTTTGACATTAGAAATGCAAGCAGTCAAGATCATCATGCTTCGACTAGAAATCTAGAACGTATATTTCCCCAAACAACACAATTAGTGACAAATTTAACAAAAATTACCAACCAGTGGAAGATCAAAGATGTTACCTGTTGGTTCAGACTGAGAAAGCTAGACTGTAAATCTGGCATATATATACTGCAATTTATCAGCTCTTCCAGCAACAATAGTTGCCCTCCTAAAGTTCCAACGACACCACAGATGCATGCTACTACAAAATCAATAAAGAAGGCATTTGATGTTTTACCTTTCCTCATCCAAACAGAAATAAAGAATCAATTCAAGCCGGCCATAGGCCATACGACCCATACCTACCGAGGCTTTCTAATACAACACCTTTTTTTGTGGTAAATTGCAATCTTATTAAGCACAAACGAACCAAAAACAAAAGGCAAAGGCCTAACAAAAGAATACAACTAGAACACTACTATATATAATGGCAGCCTAGCTACAAAACCCCAAAATAGCCTGGGGAAAAAAATCCTACTACTAAGACTCCAAGTAGAAGCAATAGCCAGGTTGCAAGGAGAAGGATGAACACGTCTCCAAGAGCTAAGACAAGCTCGAATATCTGTAATGATACAACCATGCAAAGTAGAACACCACATACTCTGATGTTGAAAAATCCTGACATTTCTTTCTTTCCACAGCCAATATATAGATGCAGCAAGAGATAGCTTGAAAAGAAGGTGAGTCCTAGAGTTACCCCGTCAATATTGCTTAGCCCAAGTTAGAATCTGTGACAAATCCCGAGAGCCATCAGGAACATCATTAAAGACAAGAATAGAGGACCAAATCGTGTAGCATAGCTGCAGGAAAAGAACAAGTGGGAATGCGATTCTATTTTCCTAGAACAAAGGATGCACTGAGGGTCCACCTCCAAGCCAAGACACTAGCCTATCAGTGGTGGATAGCCTCCCTAAAACTGCTAGCCACTGGATGAACCCCTATCTGGGAATATGGTGCTTGAACCAAATGATCTTGTACCAAAGAAAAGGGGGATTAGAGACCTGAAAAGTCTGCCAAGCAAATCTATTTGTGTACATCCCACCAGCTGAGAGATTTCAAACAACAGAATCAGAAAAGGTACAATCAGGAGTGAAATGCACTGGAGACATTCATAGTCTCTTGAATAATTGGGTTTCTCTATCTAGGCTAGCACCAAGTGTTGGCATGGATAATGGAACTCACCTTTGCAATAAGCGATCCAGGGCCGGCCCTGGGCATAGGCCGACAAGGCGGTCGCCTAGGGCCCCCAGTTTTTGGCCCAATAAAAGGGCCCCCAAATATTAAATCATAATAAGTATTATGTATGTCGAATATCTTACAAATACGCTAGTTAGCTCCGTTGGTTAGATGTGCTCTGTTTGTCTATGGCAACGTGGGTCGATGCTTGCCTATAGCAACTATCCTGCGTTTTTCTTCTAACTTTTTCAAAAAATAGGCTGCAAGCTGACTACACTAAGGCTCGATCTCGCGACGTTAGGGTAGAAGTCCTTCGTTCAAGCAAACAACCACTGAACCAAAGGTCTATATAGTGATTTGTATGGAACAATTAATATATATAGAAACAAATTTGAGGCCCCTTTATCAAATTTTGCTTAGGGCCTCGAAAATCTCAGGGTCGAGCCTGCAGCAATCTTCCCAAGTTATGAACCATTTGTTCCCCAAATCTCTGATAGAGAGGGCCTAATGGATGCCAGTTGTCAAGTCGCAAAAAGTATCAAACCCATTGCCAATCTTATAAGATATCCAGGGTTGTACCTTATCTCTTAATTTCAATGATTTCCTAATAGTCCAAGGGGCATTGAGGGGGATCCGCATACCCCCAAAACTATTGTCCTTATTCATATTGGTATGAACCCACTTTACCCACATGGTATCACTCTTCTTGCACATTGCCCACAAATGCCTAGTCATAGAAGCTTTGTTCCAGTCTTTCATGAGCCGAAAACCCATGCCACCCTCTTCTTTAGGGACACATATATCTTTCCAAGAGACTTTAGCACCCGAATTCCTCAAATCTGTACTAGTTCATAGGAAATCCCTGAGCAGATGCTCCAACTGTTGGATAACTTTCTGAGGAAAAATAAAGATAGATGCCCAATAAACCTGGATGTGAAACATAACAGAATTAACCAATTGAGCACTTCCCGCATAGGAAAGAGGTTTAATGGACCATGACTGAATTCTTGCAAGGACTTTGTTCTTCAACTGCACACAATCAGAAGCTCTCAATATGGTAGAAATAAGGGGAACATCCAAATGCTTTACTGGGAGGAAACCTTCTGGAATAGGAAGAATTGCATGGAGCCTAATCTTAGTAGCATCATCCACCCCAGCATAAGGGATGGAACTTTTCAGCAGGTTGGTTTGCAAACCAGAAAACAAATGAAAGTCTCGCAATACTTCAACAACTATGGAAAAGAAATCTCCTCATCCCCACACAAAACAAACAAATCATCGACAAATATTAAATGAGTCAACTACAAGTCAACACACTTAGGATGGAAGCGAAAACCTTGAAGAGATACCTTATACTGAATGAGGGTAGTAAAAGCCTCCATAACTAGAAGAAAGAGGTAAGGGGATAGGGGATCCCTTTGCCTAAGACCTCGCTGACCAGGAAAGAACCACACCATCTCTCCATTGATCATGATAGAAAAAATAGGAGTGGTAATACAACCTCGAACCAATTGAGTATATTGATCAGGAAAACACAAGCACCTTATAATGTCCAACAGAAAAGACCAATCTACCAAGTCATAGGCCTTCATAAGATCCATCTTAATAGCATAACATGGAGCCCCCCCCCAGATATGATAGTTCTTGACTAACTCTTGCATTAGAAGGATATTGTCCATAATACTTCGACCTTTAACAAAAGCTGACTGATTAGGGCTGATAATACTAGGAAGAAGAGGCTACAACCTATTAGCAAGCACTTTAGTAACACATTTGTAGACCACATTGCAGCATGCTATGGGTTTGTAGTCCTTGACAACAGAAGATGAATTGGACTTAGGAACCAACGTTATAACGGTGGCATTCCATTGTTTAATATCTCCTTCCTGGAAAAAATTCAGAACCTCCTATCAATCACATGATTTTGACCATACACCACAGAAACATGAAAAGATTTCAAATCCCCAGTTGCCACTTTCAACACTATCAATTGAGCAGAACAAAAAAGAGTGTCGGCCGTAAAGATAAGAGGATCCCAAGCAACATTAATACGAGCAACATCACTATTCCCAATATTATGAACATAAGACCAGTGATTTGGGAAACATCTTCTACTAATAACTAACAAATTCTCCTACCTAACTTTAGTTTCAACCAAACCAGTAAAGCTGAGATGACGAGACTTTACCAGATGGAGAACCACTTTTTGCTTAAGGGGATCATTTAAGCGCCTAACATTCCAGGGCCCCATTCTCAGAACTTCTATGAAAATTATTGCTGGGAAATAGGATCACCCCATGCCTTCTAGTTAGCACGATCACCACCCTTTCCTTTTTTTCCTACCCCTGCCCCTTTTAGGCACATGGGCAGCATTCAAATCAATTGAAGGGATACACTGAGATGAAAGAGATGCTACCACGGTCTCCTCAACAACCATCTCCTACGAAACATCTTGCACCTCACCAATCTCAGAAGAAAGAGCAGAAAAGGAATTATGATGAGCTAAGGTTGTGATTGAACCACCAAAACAGAAGAAACCATTGCTTCAGGGAAAGGAGCCAGATCCAGATCCTCCACCAAATCAGAACCTTCTGCCTTCAATAAACTAGTGCCAACAAACCCAGGGCTAGACAACTTCTCCTTCCAAGGACGAGAATCACCAATAATGCCCACAGGGCTACGAGATTTAGTACCGCTTTTTGGCAACACAACATTATCAGCACAAGCATCCCCAACATTAGGGACACTTCTGGCTGTAGAGACACCGCCTTTAACCACCCGTGCTGTACACTGAGGCAAATGAGGAGAAGACTTCCTCACATAGTGAGCTGCTACATGCACAAACAGATGACACTCCAGACAATTCACAAGCTCTCCAGACAATTCACAGGCTTCCATGGGTACTTAACACTCAAACCACAGAATAACCATTTTCATAGTCCACTTTAACAAACTCTGGCAATCAACACCTGCCTTCACCTCAATACAAAGTCTAGCAAAGCTCAGATGTTGGCCACTTTCAGTAAGACCATCAGCATAGAGAGGGTTACCTATAGCACTAACAATGTAGCTTCAACCATCAACATTCCACAACTCCAACGGAACATTATAAAACTAGGCCCAAATTGGAACTGTATCAAACTCATCTTTCTCCAATTTCATTTGAGGGGACCATTGTTTCAGCACCATTAACTTCCTAGAAACATGCCAAGGACCAGACTCGTTAATGCACTGCAAGAGCGGCGATACAAGTCACATTGAGCGGTTCATTTGTTACTTATCACATTAGAAATCATCTAAACAGGAATTAACTCCAAAGAGTCTGTTTTCCCTTTCTTAAAAAAATGCAATTGTATGCATCATCGTCTTCAGGGGAGTCAAAAGGGAGTAATAAGCAAAGGATACCCCTATGTGATTTTGAATACGTACTGAACTTAATGGTAAATGGTTATAATTTCACCTCCAAAACATCCACAAAAAAGAGGGCAAGCATATCATTTTACATGGCCTTTTCTTGTACCATATTGTGGACAAGTTATCTCTGTAAGGTCTTTGGTTTCCATAAGATCTTTGTTGGAATCCTTATTGTCATTTTCAACAAAACGAAGAGTATAGACTTTCCGGGCAAACGCTTCCAGTAGTTCTTTTGTAGTAAGTGGTGTATACCTGCCAATCATAGGGACTAAACTCTAAAGAGGGAAGAGCTTAAAACATAGGAAATAGTCATCAAGTACAGAGTGAGAAGCATCCTAGAAAGACTCCATTACTTAGAGAAAACAAAGTTGCATCAAGATCGCGTGATTGAAGTCATTGACTCTACGCAATAAGCTATTAAGAAGGTGAAATAGTATATCCACTTAAAGACTACTGTGATTCTCATTTGATTTTAAGCAAAAGAAACAAGGCTCAATGAAAAAGCAATGATATGGGAGTCAAGAAATACAAAGCTTAGATATACCACAATATTAATATGATCTCCTGATCACATTCTTCTTTAAGCATCTATTTATTTTATGGGGACCAATTTGGTTAAGGTAAGTGATTCAAGTAGGTGAACATATAAAATGATATAATCATCTAGTCAGAAAAATAGATTGATGAAAAATTCATGTCCTTCGAATGCAATGAATGGAAAGTAGTGCCCAAGACTAACAACTAGTTTGCTGAAAGACCAACAACTAGTTCTTGAGCAATTTTTACGTTGATTTAGATGAATCTTCCCAAAAATAAGTCACGGTGACGTGTGTGTGTGTGTGTATCAAGTGATCACCCATTCCACTCCTAATCAATGTGGGACAATATTACTTAACAAAAGTTGCTTGTGCTGGGTGCCTGGGTCTGGCCTTTCCGGCCCACAAAGAAATCCAAGCTTGATTTTTAGTCCAAACGAGGATCACTTATGTGGCACGTGAAAAATGGGCCGCCCCGAAAGCGGAGCAGATTTTTACCTCTAGGTCTAGGAAAGAGATATCTAATTACCACTATGGTAAGTCATTTTTTAAATTACCATTAAGGTAAGTCACTATTTTTTTGGAGTTTAGGTTTAGGGTGGTGCACTTTCCTATTATAGGGTTTTAGTGATTTAGACACTTTTATAGGGTACCCTAGGATTTTACGAACTTTCATAGGGTACCTTAGGGTTTAGGTTTAGACACTTTTATAGGGTATCTTAGGGTTTAGGTTTATGGTGCACTTCCCATTATATGGTTTTAGTATTTTAGGTACTTTCACAGGTACCCTAGGGTTTAGGTTTAGACAATTTTATAGAGTACCCTAAAATTTAGGCTCTTTCATACGGTTTGGGGAGTTGAAGAGAGAGAGAGAGAGAGAGAGAGAGAGAGAGAGAGAGAGAGAGACGAAAATGTGGGCATTTGGCATCCTTTTTCAGAAGCCTTGTCCGTGCTTTTTCATAAAGGAGGTTTGAGTTGGGCTTATCTGTGCTTTTTCAAAAAGGTGGCTAGAGTTGGATGTGCATAGTCTTTTCTATTGTACCGGCCTGTACTTGCCTCATAGAGTAGCATGTGGTAGAAGCCCAGTTACGCATTACAGGCCCCTCGTCTTCTGAAGTTGGAGTTGGGCTTATCCGTGCATCAGTCTTTTATATTGTACCGGCCCGTAATTGCCTCAAAGAGGAGCACATGGTAGAAGCCCAGTTATGTGTGTATATACTATATATGCCTCTAACAAGTACTGTAATACAAACTTTTGTTTCCTTCCTACGTAAATGACAAGTGGCTTGACAGCTTGGTGGTCAAGATGTTCACTCCCCGCGCGTAAGCTCGCGAGCTTGATCCCTTCACGTAACAATTAGATACATATGCCTATACCGGTTAGGTTTGCTCAAAAAAAGTCTTGAATCCGAAACCGAATCGGTCCGGCAAATAAAAAAAATCGAAAAAAATTCCCAGTTGGTTCATTTTTTTTTTCTTTCTCACCCCGGTTTGTAACTTTGTATTAGTACTTGTTAGAGATGCGTATATACACACTTAAAATCAGCAGAAAACCCTCGTCACTTTCTCTCCCATCTGAAACTCTCTCTCACCTCTCACCTCTCACCTCTCACCTCTCAGTGCTCTCACTTTCCCTTCTCACGCGATCTTCTCTCCTAAAATACGCGGCAGCAACGACGGCATCATCGTTCGTCGACCAGGCAATTGCTGTCACGTCTTCTTCTTCTTCTTCAACTTCAACATCTTCTTCTCTCATCTCTGACTCCTCTTTGTTGATCCCGAAAATCAACGGCGACCAGGCGACGGCGATGACGAATTCTTGAAACGAAGAAAAAAAAGAAGAAGATCATCCCACAGAGAGAGAGAGAGAGAGAGAGAGAGAGAGAGAGAGAGAGAGAGAGAATGGCTCAAATTCCTAATCTGGACAACGCCCCAATCAATCTCACATCCATAAGGTATTTCCAATGTCATTCACATTTCAATTTGGTTTTTTCTTACAGTCCTTTCTATCAGTTTATTTCGTCTCCTTTTGTGTTTGGTGTGAAATCAGAGATCAATCTCAGAAGGAGCTCATAACTATCCTAAAAAATGTGAGTTTCAATCTAAAAAACTCGGTATAATTTTGGGTTACATATTCGTACTTGTACTCTTGACCTGAATTCAAGTTACTGTTATGTAATTCGTAGATTCGCGGAAAGAAGTGTTTAGTCATCGATCCAAAGCTTGGAGGCTCTCTTTCTTTGATTGTTCAGACCTCACTCCTCAAGGTTCCAGTAGCTCTCTCTGTTTTCATTTTTGTTGGTTTGCTTTCATTGTTTACTAGGGGTTGGGCGCACACTTCGGGTGTGTGCACATTTGAATACTTGGGTTGTGGGAGGGAGTAGTTGAGCTAGAGTTATTTTAAAACTTTTCCTTTAACAGTAATTCATATTAGCATAATATTGGAAATCACTTTTGTGACACAACTTCCATTTGTTACTCTTCTCCGTTAGAAAAGACTAGAGGGATGGCCAACACTGTGTGTTTGCACATTTTTAGGAGGGTTGGGGATAGTTGAGTAGTGGTTATGATAAGATGGTTTTTAATCAATTGCGATTTTGCTCATTATATTTATTTAATAGTAAATTAATAGTACTTGTAAAAACCTAATTTTTGGAGGGACAATTGTGAAAATTACTTTTGTGATGGAGCTTCAAAAGTTGTTCACAACAAAATGGAATCCTCGCTTTATAGATTAGAATATATATTTGTGAATCGATAAATACTCAGAGACTTGTAATTTGTGTTCAATGCGCAGGGGCGACTCTACCATACACCCAGTGAGGTCAAGCGACCTCGCTGGGTTAAAAAAATGCAATAAAAGAAAATAATTTTAGATGTAAATTAAATTTTCTTTAGTATTGTCAACGCTGGGTTAGTCGTGCGAGCTTAAAATAAATATTTTAAACTAAATTTAAACCAACTTGTTATAACCCTAACAAAATAAAACAAACCTAAAGCCCAATATATGAATATAATATCACGTACATTAATGAGATAGTTGATTTTTAAAGCCCAACATATAATTTAATGGGATAGTGGATGTCTCCTATGCCTAGTCGGAGAGATATTTTTTTTTTTTTCATTCAGCTTTTCATCATGGATACACTGTATTTTTGTCAGCGCTGGATGAAAATCCTGGAGTCGCCACTGTCAATGTGTCATTCTTGTTTCTGTTTTGAAAATCAAGAAAGATTGTCATATGTACTGTAGGAGCATGGGGTTGAATTGCGGCATCTTACAGCTGAACCAATTCAAACTGAATGTACCAAAGTGGTTTACCTTGTTCGAGCTCAGATTGATTTGATGAAGTTTATTTGCTCGCATGTTCACACTGATGTTTCAAAAGGACTTCAAAGAGAGTACTTTGTTTACTTCGTTCCTCGGCGTGCAGTTGCATGCGAGAAGGTTAGGTTTTTTTTCTTCCCTAGTGTTTGTTCAGTTGTAGCATTGTAGCAATCTATTCAATTATCAAATTGCGCTTACATATTTTCAGTGAATCTTTATGTGATGTAAGGTGTTCATTTGTTGATTTCTGTAGATACTTGAGGAGGAAAAAATTCATCATTTGATGACTATTGGGGAGTACCCCTTATACATAGTCCCTTTAGATGAGGATGTACTATCTTTTGAACTGGACCTTGGCTTTAAAGTAAGTTTTGTTTTCTTTTGCTCATTTTCCAACTTTTAAAGCTTGAGCTAATGTCCAAGAGTTGTTGTTTATGCTCGACAGGAATGTTCGGTTGATGGCGATATGAGCTCTCTCTGGCATATAGCAAAAGCAATTCACAAGCTTGAGGTTCATAAATTAGTTGACTTAATTTTATTGAGCAATGAAATAACCTTATTTTCAACACCGTTTTCGTGTCTAAATAGCACCAAAGGGGGTTCTCTAGAAATACGTTTAGATCTATGGGCAATTTTGTATTGCATCTTTTCATCTAACTTTTCTTCATGGGTTTATCAACTGTAGTTTGCTTTTGGATTGATACCAAATGTGAGGGCCAAAGGCAAGGCCTCCGTTCGTGTCGCTGACATTCTGAATCGGATGCAAGCTGAAGAGCCTGTCAACTCTTCTGATGTAATTATGCATCATTGAGCTCCTTTTTACGCTAACGTTCAAGACATTGTTCACGTTCATACAATCTAATCCGTTTCTTCATACAGATGGGTGTGCCAGAGATAAATACTCTCATCCTTTTGGACAGAGAGGTAATCTTTTTCTATGTAATTTTGTTCAACCATGATACGTTACTTCATGTAGCACTTTGTTGCCATTTTTGCTGGTCCATATCTTTGCTGTCTTACACAAAATTATTGCATGGCTAAGTTTATAATGCAAAAACCTTTTTGTCCTTGAAACATCATACACAAGCCAATCCTTTCTAGTCTGCTTTGATCTTGTTTCCTCCTGAGAAAACTAAAAGAGGAAAAACTGATTGAAAAAGTGATAAAGAGGATATAGTAGCTGCACCTAGGAAAAAAACTCTTGTTCTTCTATTGCCAGCTTTCCGTGGAGATGTGGGGAATATTAGGAAAAAAGAGACTTGATATAGGGTATGGAATCGTTGTTTTTGCAACAATTCATGTATTGTGGGTTCTCTCTTTTTTGTAATTCTTGATTCTAGTTTTTAGTGAGGGTACGGTATCAATTCTTGAAGGTGGCATGTATCCCCATGTCGTTACATAGGGACCCTCTGGGCCAATACAAGTTGCATGCAATGTATCGGCATTGGTATGGTCATGATAGTGGAAGTGGTGGTGATGGCGGTGGCATAATTATAACAAAACCTAATACAAAAACGGTTTACTTTGTTTTATAGCGTTCATGTTGGAAGGGAGAGGGAATTTCTCTCTTGTCAAGATTAATAGGAGTGCGTATACTCACAGTTGTGAGAAATTAGAATGGATATCCCAGTTGAAAGGACATTCCACTGTTTCTTTGACATTCAAACATAAGGATGGGAATATGGAGCTAGAATGGGCATTCCATTGCAGCCCCTTCCTTTTCAGTAAACATGTCATTAAAACAAATTATGGCACTGAGCAATATGCGATGCACTCATTTTCTTGTCCAAAACACGAGATCCAAATGGTTACTATTGTAGTCTCTCTCTCTCTCTCTCTCATTACCCATTTGTTTTCTTTAAGTGATTCAGTCATTTGTCGATTACGAATTATCCTCCTTTAAAAATTTGGATTCCTTGCACCTGCAATACCCGTCACCCCAAGGTATCCTCCTCTAAAAGGCTAAATTATGCTTTTGTCCAACCAGAAAAGTCCATCTCATCTAAGAGAAGAAGAAGGCTCTGATTGAGCTATTAAAGAAGTTGAAGAAGAATGATCGGATGTCTTTCAGTTAAGTATCTTCCGAGAACCTGAGGTAAAGCCAGTGTTCCAAAAGAAGGTCTGGAAGGCCACGTACTCGCCGCCTAGGCACTAGAAGGCCCTTCGCCGACTAGCTCAACTATACCGACTAGCCCGACTAGGCGCCGAGTACTCAGCTCTGTAAGTTAGAAGGTGCCCGGCCGCCCTGGGAGTGCCTTGCGAGTTTTAGAACCTTGGGTAAAGCGGATTTACACCTAATTTCACAGTAGAAGCCACTTCTTGAAACCGTAAGAAAAAGGTGTTTCAAAGGATTGCAAGGTAGGGGATCGATTTCAATGTCCATTGGAACCCTGAGAAACAAATGGGCTGGGGGCTGCCCCGTCCCAACTACCCTGGCTGACATTTGACTTTGTTTGTGGGTTAGGCCCAGAGTCTTTTGTTAAGGGGCACCGAACTGTATTACCAAAACTTACGATCGAGTAAAAAGAGTAGTTCCCTTTCCCTATTAGTCCCTGTCCTTGTTCCCGGTACTACTTTAGTCGGTGGGGCATGGACCGTGTGGTAAGTGTGGCATATAAGCTTGATGAGGAAAAACAAGTGTAGGCCCATGGTAGCCTTATGGTGGACCAGAAGGATGATAGACGGCTGGATTGTGAGGACGTTCACTGTGATACTGTGGTGTGACTTCTTCATTCAGGTTGGGGGGACTAGCCTCATTACTTCCCACTGAGAGAGAGTTGCACATAACCCCCTCATCATTTCCGGTTTTCATCTGAGTCGCACTGGTAACCCCTATTGTATTGGAAATTTACAATTAGGCTCCCTTCTTTTGATTGTTGTGAACCAGTCCACTACCTACAGCCCTACTTGTTCCATGTGTATGAGAGCTGAAAAGGTCATTACTACTCCAGGAGATTACGTGTCTCTATCAAGTCAGATGTACTCCATCCTGCTTACAATTAGTAACCACAGCAGCCCGAAGACTGTCAGATAACCGAGTATTTTTGTCCAAAATACTAGCCAAAGACTTGCTTCTATTTGCATTGTGTTCTATTCCAGTGAAGAGGCACATTATACTTAAGATATTGTAGGTACGAATTAGATATGATCCGGACATACTATTGTCTATATTGATTTCAGAAATGTAACCATTTTGATGCTGATGTGTTACTTGAGGATTTCTGGTCATGTATGTGAACGCTATATTATAAAATTTCTTCTTATTTGGATGCAGGTTGACATGGTTACTCCTATGTGTTCCCAGTTGACATATGAGGGGTTATTGGATGAGGTAAAAGCTTGCACATTAGGACTATAAGTCTAAGAAATGTTTGACTGTCACAAAAAAATTGATTTTGTGTAATTTGTTTCATAACATAAAGACTTCAAACTGAACGGCTACAACCACTTAAGGTAAATAACCATAGCTCAAGCTTAGCCTGCATAATTCGTTGGTTTTTAACTTTTGGTCTGGTGAGGGCCATGGTCAGTACTCTATGCAGAATTTGACCAAAAGAAGCATGGGTCTGCTTATGGCCTTTCCGGCCCATTTGTTTGCCGTAGAAGAGACCTAGATATGGGATAAGCTTATCCTAGACTTACCTACATCCGGTGTTTGTTCCGATTTAGAATTTGGTTTACCTTCGATGAGTTGTTTATTTTCAGATTATACAACGATAACAACAATAACATAACCTGTCTAGTCCCCAATCATTGAGGGTATGGGCGGGGAATGATTGGAGACAGACCTAACCTTTGGCAATATGCACAAAGTGGCTGCTCTCAGAATACCACTGAAACAGTGGCCCCCCTAAACCTCCAAGAACTGAGGAGCTACAGGGACGTTTGGATGCAAAACCATGCCCCCAAATCAAAGCCAAAAGGCATCAGGGATTTACAGATTATATATTTCATAAATGCAATTTTGAGAATATGGAGGAAACTTGTATTTATTATCCAATTATTTGCATTTTCAAAATATGAATGCAATCATAAACAATAAAGGAAAAATGGGCTATACAAGGATTGTATAAAGGACAACCAAGTAATTTGTCACATTATTTTGTTATCCACCATTCTTATCCATCCGTATCAACTACCAATCAAACTCCTTAGCTAATCCCCATTCTTAACTAATCCTCTGTTATACCATATCCACTTCTTATCAACCTATCCCCCTCTTCCTTATTCGCCCGACAAACGGGCCTTTCATGTTCGGCAAACAAACAATTTCGTTGCCAAGCATTGTCGAGTATTGTGTTTGGGGCCTTTGGGCCCTAAATGCACTTTTGGGTGCTCCTCATTGCAGTTCCCAAAGGGTGTGTTCATGCTAAATCATTTAAAGTATATTGTGCCCATATTATTATCTTAGAGAATTATTTGTCCATGCGACGTTGAATGTGATTTTAAGATGCTATTTTGTTTTTTCTTTATATTTTTTTTGTATTTTGCATAAGCCATCTTTAATAGGTGATATGCAGTTTCTACGTGTCAATAATGGTGCTGTGGAGCTAGATTCATCTGTGATGGGTGTCCAACAAGAGGGGAAAAAGACAAAGGTGCCACTTAATTCAAGGTAAACAGTGTTTAGGGTTACAACCTTGGTACATAACCCCAAGGACATCTCTGTGTCTTTCCATTAATATTTCCGTTCATATTGGTGGGGTCCTTTACTTTATGAGAAACAGTGTTGTTATTTTACATTACAGTGTTGAGGGGTTGTGGAGGAATGCTTTTGGTCCTGGGAGTAGGGTGGAATGTTTCAGCACAAGGGCATCTGTGTTGAGAATACATACGCTTGTGCTGTAACATGCTTTTTATAGTTTGAATTAACGTTTTAAACTCCCATTATGCTTTTATTGACAATTAAATATCTAAAGGTGGTAGCATTTAATTTGTTAGATGCAGTAGGGAGGTGTACAAAATAAGGACTAAGGAAGCTATAACTTCTTGCGAGATCCTATACTTCCATTTTTCCCATACAATAAGCAGCGCACTCACACACGGTTTTAGCCCTTGTCAAGACGTACTCATTTCGTGTCTTGCACTAAACACAAATTAATGAGCTTGTTTCACTTGGTCAACTATTTGAGATGAAGAGAACAATGTTCGTAAATATTCCTAGAACTTTGATAGCAATTCAAGGAGACTGATTATGGAGCATAATACTTGCTGTACTGTAATGAAAGCCCCTATATTTGTTATTCTGATCATAGTATTATTCTGCTAAGAACTAAGGAGGACTGTGGACATGCCAGGAAATCTGTAACGGTTATGGCATAGTTGTCGTGGACTTTTAGTGCAGGGGAATGTTCATTTTTACTCTATTCAAGGCACTTTCGTCCTAATATTTGGAAAAGAGAAATCTGTTCTAATTAATAAACTCCTGATTCATTTTGTTATGTGCAATGTCAATTTTTTTTCTTCTTTCCTTTCCACTTTTCCCCAACAAAACGGATGAGTCCACGAAATTTACCACAGGTTTTTTTGAAGTTTGGATGATTTATTTCTTCCATGGCTCATTTTTCCCCTTCGTTTTTGCTTATTGATTTGCTGTTGCATTTTCGTCTTTTCAGTGACAAACTTTTCAAAGAGATACGGGATCTCAACTTTGAAGTTGTTGTCCAGGTTGATCTACAATACTTCAAAACAATCTATATTAACTAGTTATTCAATCTGTATTTCGTTTTGCTTATGAAGTTGAGTTTGTTTCATTTTGGAGTTTTATTTCTTTAGTTGCCATTTACAGTATGATTGCAGGTTCTACGTCAAAAAGCAACATCTATGAAGCAAGACTACACGGAGATGACAACTACGGTATGTCTATAAAGTTCGCCAATGTCACTTCTTCACTCTTTACCTTCGATTCTGATAACTGGGATTATTTAGTTGCAACCCATTAATGCAATGACCTCTATGTATGCAAAAGATTCTTAGTAAATATTAAATTGAAATCGGTACTTGCATAATGCCACCTCTAAGAATGTGAATGTGATAAATCAAACAAATTTGAAGGTATGTCCTGAAAATGGTTTGTATTTCTACTGTTTGTTTGAGCAAAGAGTATTTGTCAGCCTTGTTAACTTGTTCTAATGTGGTCTCATTCAAATTTTTACAGACTCAGTCAGTGTCTGAACTAAAGGATTTTGTAAAAAAGCTGAACTCATTGCCGGAAATGACTGTAAGTTCATTTGTGACTATACTCTGTCTTCACTTTGAAGGACAAGTTGTAATGGTTACTTCTTGGTGTTTTAGAGGCATATCAACCTTGCTCAGCATTTGTCAACATTTACGTCGAAACCGTCATTTCTTGGTCGGCTTGACATCGAACACACAATTGTAGAGGCTCAAAGCTATGACATGTAAGCTATATTGGAATTTTTCTTTCTGATTTTCAGAACTGTGGTTACTTCATACACTTCCCACTACATGCAATCATCTGTGCCCTGAAAATTTGTCTCAGAGATGCAAAGGCTTCCCTGAATACTTGGCTCCCACTAATGGTCATCCAATTGTAAATTCGTTGATAGCAGCAACTTTCGATTCACCGGGAGAAATTTAGTCTAATAGTGTCGTGATCACATTTTTGCTCCGAAGTTGTCTTTTTTATTTTTTGTCAATTTGCATGGATGACTTGTTTCATCTTGAAAAAAATGTCCCCTTAGACTTTATATATGTTACGGATTTCAATGAAGTGGAATACTATACGTAGGATTCTCTCTATTTGCCTACGATTGTCCTCTGCGGGCTCCATCTATCCTCAATACAAAGGACAAATGGAGTGACTTTATTCTGTTTTCTCCTTTACCTATTTTGGGGAAATAACAGTAAATGATATTCTTTCCAGAAATGAAAAGCATATTCCTCTCTCACATATAACTGGGATGGTTGTTGAATTAATTAGTTCCGCATCTGTAGCAGATGGTCAGTCTCTTGGCTGGAATTCGAGATGCATTGAAATGGAGGTCTTCAACTTTTCTGCCATGAGAATTAAGTGATTTGTTTTGGCTTTTGATTGTCCAGCTTGAGCATTGGGGAAAAATTAATTGTTGACCAAGGGAGTAAATTATTATCGTAACTGTTGCTGACTAGGGCATGAAATGAGATGGTATCACATTTAGAATTTAAAACTGTAACGAGTCCTCATAACACCAATTGCTTTCCTAGCATGTTATTTGATTAGTGCGTGCAATCTATAATTAGGATGGGTATTACTTCTTGTTAGTGACCCGGGTATTGTTATTCTATTGTATGTATGGGATCTTCATCAGATTCATCAGATCATGTTTTGACGTTCCTTTAGGTGGTTATATTGGTCCTATTGTAGTTATTTTCACAAGGGCATGTGATTCAAGCATGTTATATTTATGGTTAGAAGAGTGACACAAGGTCAATATTATATACCAAAGAGCTGATGCAATTTATGACTGCAGATGCTTTGAGTACATTGAAGAAATGATCCACAAACAAGAGCCTCTTGTCAGTGTTCTACGGCTTCTCATCTTATTTTCTGTTACTAATGCAGGATTACCCAAAAAGAATTTTGACTACTTGAGGCAAGTTTCTATGACATTTCTGTCAATTCTCAAATCTTGTTTGCCTGAATTACTGCAGTGTTTGCTCTTTGGATTGCCTTTTTACTTTGTAACTCTTGGTTTATAGGCGAGAGCTGCTTCATAGCTATGGTTTTGAGCACATGGCTACTCTGAATAGTCTGGAAAAAGCAGGACTACTTAGAAAACAGGTTTAAGATCTTCTGGCTTTCGTTATGTAGCATTTGTTCATTTCCCGTGCAGAGTCTAGCTGTCAAGTTTATCAATTATTGGCAGACTCAGAATTTTTTTGTACTACACCCTTGTTTTTCAGGAGTCAAAAAGTAACTGGCTGACAGTCAAACGTGCTCTGCAACTTGTGGTTGAGGATACGGACACAGCCAAGTACTCTTCTTATTAGCAATGTGATGATATTGTAGGCTTATTTTTACAAGGATAATCGAATATACTTCAGTTCGTAGCAAAATGAAGTCAGAAGATGTGCTAGATTCTGTATAGTTGGATTCAGTGTCTGCTGTGCAACGGTTGGAGAAGTATTGTTAGCTTTTCAGTTGAAAATTGCAACACAGAACATAAAATAGTCTGCTCCTTTTCATAATTAAAAGTTATCATTTATACAGTATCTAGTGAACTTTTTAATTACGGATCTTATCTCTTTCTTTTCTTTCCTTTCTTTTCTGGATAAAACGATAATCATGATATTGATAGAAGAGATTCCAAGCAGCCAGCGGGCATCGCCCGAATACGAAATGGACTGTACAGCATCTAAACAGAATTTGAAAGACCATCACAGAAAATTAACTCTTTTATAGAATCAAAGGGAAATAAGACTCGCTAAGCTTCCCTGTTAGCCAAGATGTGAGCTAGTAAAACTTTAGTCCCGATATTGTACAGAATCTATAGATGCCTCGATATCTTCAAGCCTCAAGGTCTTCTGGTTTGACATGGGGAAACTTTAGTCCCCTCTGGATGAATTAGTCCATGATTTGCCAACTCTTCAGCTTTTCTCACATGTGGGACCTTTTTGGAGCAAAATACGGTCTCCTCCCCAAACTATATAGGGAAAGAAAAAAATCCTATGCTGCCAGGTCAAATAAAGAGATGACTATTCGTCTATACTGTGAGTGTGAACTGTCCTCCATTGCATCTCATTCTCCCACCAAACAAGAATATCCACCTGATGAAGCATCTAATCCAGCTCTTAATCTCGAATGGCCCACACTACCTGACTCTGATGACTCGAGCCATCCAAAAGCTGAGCATAATTGTTCGGCTGTTAGCTACCATTTTTTACAAGTTTAGAAATGCCAAACCTGTGTGGAATTTTTCAATTAGGTGATGCTTGAGGAATGCAGATTTTGACACATGCATGTGATATACTGAGTACCAGACTATACATCTCTCAGCATTTTTATTGTGTCCGTAAAGGTCCTTTAGTAGAAACTGAATTGGCTTCTTCAATGCTGGTTTAGCATCAAACCACCATAACAACTCGAATCTAACTGAGACATCAATTACATTTTTAAATCTGTAGGATGTACTTCAAGGGCTTCCACTGATTCTAATCATCGCATGTTGACACTTGACTTCTAAACTTTCACAGTGATAAGAATGATATGGTTTAATACAATAATCAATAATTTCTTGAATTTGATACCTGGTTGTCTAGTATGATTTCTGCAACACCTATATGTAAATGTAGTACTTTCAAGCTGTTTCTAACATTGTATTTTATCACAATATAATCTGACACTGTGAACTCTGGAAATGTTTGTTTTAGGATTTAAAGCTGTTTGCTAATATTTTTATGATTTTGATGTTAAGAGTTCCGATTGTCTTGCTTCTGACTTCTTGATTGATTTGCTTGTGTGGCAGCCCGAATGATATTTCCTATGTTTTCTCTGGATATGCACCTCTCAGCATTCGCCTTGTTCAGCAAGCAGTTCGATCTGGATGGTACAATTTATTTACTCTGAACCAAGTATCTGTTATTGTTGTGGATCAGCCAGATTACTGTATTGATCTTTTTAATCCTGTATGGCCATGAATCTTGGGTGCATGGGAGGGAAGTTTGTCTTGATCCCTATTATCTGAAATTTACAAAAACCACTCCCGATAAATACAGTAACAATACCCATTGAATCTACAATAATAGTACACACGGAATCCCCCCAAAAGCGAAAAAAAGAGAGGAAAAAAGAAAAAAAGTACTGTTTTGCTCTAAACTTTAAAACTAGCATGGCATTGCTAATCTTCAGTATCTTATTTGGTTTAGTTGTTATAATTACTAATTAGCTATAAATGGATATCGTATATCTGCTCAATATGGTCAATTCGTAGTCAATGACTATTTGATCCTTCAGGCGTCCTGTTGAAGAAATACTGAAGTTGTTGCCCGGACCACATTCAGAAGCGAAGCGAGTTAGTGTTCTTTTTACATCATCTTTGTTGCACATATTGCTTATTTGTTTTGTCATCTATCTTTTGTTTGATTTTCTTTTTTAATCTGATGAAATGGCATGCCTATTATTTCTACAGAGTGGATTTGCAAGCAGCCCATCCCTTGAAACATTGCCTGGGACTCCTAGTTTGGACAAGTATGATTTATTAACCGTTTCCCTAGACCTTCCTTAATTTGTAAATGATTTTGTGTTCATTTTTCCTAGTGCTCCTATGTTTCCTTTTCGGTAGCAAGATAAAAGTGCTGCGATGTAAATAAGTCAAGTCAATTTCCATTGAAGATACATTTATGGCAACTACTGAAAGAAGCTGCATAATTCGTTTGGCAACTTAACGTCAGAAAATTTATTTTCCAGCCAAAGTGTTGAAATCAGTGGACAGTGGTATTCTTACGTGTAGTGATTGCAAAGCCGAGTCTTTAGTCATGCAGGCCACATGCATGCTGTATTGGCTCTGGCAATATGGGGGTCATGATGG
Organism: Vaccinium vitis-idaea; assembly: GCA_963854785.1. NCBI lineage: Eukaryota > Viridiplantae > Streptophyta > Magnoliopsida > Ericales > Ericaceae > Vaccinium > Vaccinium vitis-idaea. The sequence goes on from OY978220.1 coordinate 18,900,478, forward strand.
GGTGGTTTTGGCAATGATAGTGAAGCTGATTGGGACCTGTGGTCTATCCCTTTTTAGTTGCGAGCCTTGCTAGTTGTTGCTATACAATTTTGAGGCAATTATACCTTCTGTTCCCTTCATCCCATATTGTTGGTCCTCTTTCTCTTGGTTGATCTCCCAAAATGATTGGGCATTTTGAAAGTCAATGCTCCTAGATTGGTAAAATTCCATTTCTGCCCTTGCCTTTTGGAATTTGCAAGGAACTTAAAAATGTTTAATGGTAGTTTTGGAAAGAGTAAACTTTTAAGTGGAAAAGATTGAGAATCGTTTGGAAGTTGAATTTTGCGTTTCATGTGGATTTTTTATGCATTACCCTTTTTCTCCTAATGAGAACTTTTGTTTCAAAAGGTGTCTGACTAGGTGCTCCAGCCTAAGTTCAGTTTTTCTTGTTTCTTTGTAGTTTGTAACTTTGTACATTTGTGATTGTTTAAGCTTTGACACTTCTTAACATGTTTGCAGAGTTGGTGATGGGAGGCGCTCTTTGGTGCTAGTTGTATTTATTGGAGGGGTAACTTTTGCGGAGATTTCTGCCCTTCGTTTTCTCAGCGCTCAGGTATTTCATTCTTGCTCAGTTGAATGTTGTTCTTCTCTCTATATGAAACATGGGAAATCATCAATGTCACTCGGAAACCTTTCGGATAAAGTAGAGAAAACGTTATAAGATTTTACTTTTACCCCACTGAAGAAGAATCATGGCTCCGTTGATTGATCTATTCCATGATAAATGGTAATTTTCTTTGCAGGAAGGGATGGCATATGAGTTGATTGTTGGCACAACGAAAATCATCAGTGGCCACACCTTAACTGAAACATTCATTGAAAAATTGTGATGACTTGCAATGACTCGCTTCTTTTAGTGCCAAAGTATGCGGCTTTGTCGCTATGCTGGTCTGTCCAGAGATTTAGACGAGTGATGTTTTCTGATTGTTCCCGCGAGAGTTTTTTTCTCGCCCCATCATTTTGTATTGGTGTTGAATGTAAGCTAATCCTTGCTCTTTCGTTCTTTTGAAAGGCACATATTTGTACGTGTAGATACTTGTTTTTTAGTGCTGCATAAGTTGTCAAGGCCGCAGTCTAAAAATTCCTGCTTCCATTTTAAGTGCCTTATTTCTGGCTTGGTTTGATCTGTAATGCTGCAAAATGACCTTATCATTAGTAGTGTGCTCAACTTTCCAGTTTCAAGAAATAGTTGACATGTGTAAGACGCTGCTTGTTTTTTCTTTCTGAATAGAAGACGTGCGACTTGTCTCTTTCTTTTGTGCTGCTTCGCCTTCCCTTTACTGGCGATAAGTCGTAGGTCAAAACTCTCATTTGGAAAGTAAGTTGCAGTGTTCTCCTACAACTTCATGTGGTTTGGTCTGGATCGGATGGGTTTAGCAGTTAATTTTGTTTCCTTCACGAAGCAAAATAATAAGCGTATTTTTTGCGTACTTTTTACTAGGCAAAATGACTAGTACCTTAGGAGATGCACTGAGTGAGTCAAGACTTGCCACCATTACCAGGTCGGGAACTTTTTTTCCCCCATATAAAATACAGACAGGTATAATATCAGAGATGGAATGGAGGGATAGGAATAGGAATGATAGTACCATTGGAAGAAGGCCACATGTGGGAACATCTCTACTAACGAACCATTTCTGTGTTTTGTTAAAATCTCCATAAGAACTAAATTCTGACTTTTACTAGGAGAATATCCGTCAACAGTTTTCATTTTTAACGAATAACTGATCCAGATCCTAAAAACAATAATGCTTTTGAATAAGCATGAGCAATTAAACCAAACAAAACGGTTCTCGATAAGATCCCATGCCAAGAGCTAATATGAACATAGGCGGCTCTACGTAAGGGTTTGGGTGGTCACTTGAGCACTTTTTTTGTTTAGAATACGTGTAATATTTCGGGTTTTATTTTAGTTTATCTCTTTCTTGGACACCCAGGCTACAAATATTTGAACAGCATTAGCATAAATATTTGAACACCTAACCCAAAAAAATTTGAACAATTAGTCCTAAAAAATTAGTCCACAAACCAATCCAATGTAAACAACCCAATTAAAAGCCATAAGCGGCTCCATAGCTTGTCAATTGAACAACCTCAATTGTTTTTTATTTTCTAATACAGGTAATAATCTAATTACTCTCGGGTTTGTTTGGACACTTAATCCTTCACTATGACCATTCATTAATCCATGAAATTTATAATCGAAAACCTAATATAAAAAAGATAGACACTCTTAATGATAAAATTTAAAAAATAAATAGAGAAAAAAGTGTCTATTTGTATTTTTCGTGCTCTGACTTTTCTCTGAACAACAATCAACTCTAAAAACTATACGCCACAATTTCCTACAATAAAAACTAATGTTTATGTGCCCATTTAATGTTGTTTGGCCTAAAATATAGAATTCGCCTAGAAAATGCAATTGTGACATCTTATGTATTTTTGTTTATTTGTTCCCATTATTCACATTTAATATATATAACTTTGTGTATATATGGGTAGTTAATAAAACCAATAGAGTTAAGGTAATTTTTGAACACCCTATTCAAAATTTCTGTAGCCGCCACTAATCATGATATACCATCTGTGTATATATATAAATCACAAATTTCATGCGATCCATGCCATAGAATTTTCAAGAGAAACTTCTAAGAGTATTTGTGTAGAACACAGAGTGAAGACAGCACACGAGTGACTATGAATACATGAACAATTATGCTCACTCACTGGACAAGATCGAGATAAATGCTACCAACTTTATTCAGTATCTACGAAAACGATATGGGGGAGGTGCTGCGCTATGTGTTGTGTGACCATTCCCGGTGCCGCGCCAGCATCGTTTCGACGATTGGAGACGTCTACTGCGTAGAACTCGTCGAGTATTACAAATATACCAAAAATCAATTTGATCGGATATCGTTAAGCGCCTCGTCGGAACACATATGACATGAAAAAAATCGGAACACATACAACTTGAAACACTAGATGAAAACCATTGAACCCATTTCTTTCAAGTTATTTGTGTTTCGATAAAGCACTTAACGATATCTGATCGAGTTGATTTTTGGTATACTGGTAATATTCAATGAGCTCTACGTGGTGGACGTCTCCGATTCGGAACGATACCAGCGCGGCGCCGGTGCCGGTAATGGTCACACAGCACGCTGCGCAGCACCTCCCCGGTTCCCTGTGAAAGTAGGTTCCACCGCTCTTGCAACCTGACTTTTTGAGTTAATTATAATTGACTCTAACGGCTAAAGTATGGTAGCTCGTGAACAAAATCGGACTCGTATATGTTGATGGCATTAGCCTCAAATGTGAGGTGGAGTGAGTATCGACATGTTTGGCCATTTGCGTGATGTATGGTGAAATTTGATGGGACTAACCAACTTGTGATCAGGGGACAGCTCCACCTGAAGTTTGGAGAAGAATGGGTCCTCGTTCGGCAATACCACTCAATCTTCACAAGTTTTTGGATTTCTTGCTTCAGTCTTTGGAACCTCTTGATAAACTCCATAATGCCCATCTTTTCAAAACCTCATCTTTAAACTGTGGTTGGTGACAGCCCCTCAAACGTTGTACGATAACAAAATCATGGTCCTTTATCTGTATGTTACTCCCTCCGTCCCTTCTTTTTATAAGTGTTTTTCTACAAGTTTGTACAATTATTATTTTGCCCTTTTGAAAAGTTAGTGGGTAAAGAGTTCATGGGTAAAAATGGAGGATAATTTTGGAAAATAGAGGTAAAAGTTGATGTGAAAAGTGTGAAGTGGAGAAAAAAGTTGATGTAAAAGGTATAACAATGATATTTCTTTAATAGGTTGAATTTACGAAGTAACACATTTAAAAATGGACGGAGGGAGTATTGCTTAAGCCGCATCCCTCACCACCCCCAAACATTTTCAGGACATTTTTTCCTTTTCTCTATGACAGGAAAAGGAAAAAAAAAAGGGTGAGTCTATTCGCAGCCCATTTTCCCTCAATACAGCCCATCCAAAATAAATACCAAAACCTTCCTTGTGAAAAGACCATTTAGCCCCTCAAATACCAAAACCTATCTTCTTCTTCCTTCACTTCTTCCATCGTTTTCTCATTTCCACAGTGAAAAAATCCCTCCTCCTCCTCCAGCCATTAACCCCATTGTCCTCCCCTGCCCCTCATCTCTCCTCTCTCTCAATGGAGAACCATGTTGAATCAATGGAGGGATCTTCTCCCTCACTAGATTTGGAAGAAGAGCTCCAAAGAGTATTGGAGCAATTTACAACTCCAAATCCACCAATGGATGCACAAATACATACCAAGAGTAACCCGGACATGAAGATTTTCGAGCAAAAAACGACCCAAGAGTAACCCATTGCTTTTTCGATTTTTCAGTTGTTGTTCGTTCGAAACGGTACACACAGTCTCGAAAATCGCAATACATTTCGGTAGTTAATACCCGAAATTTACCTATAAAACCGGGAGTTTATATCCGAAATTGGTGATGGTAGTTAATATCCGCAATATTGGCCATAATTCAGTAGTTTGTATCCGAATTATGTGTTTAGTTTCGGGAGTAAATATCCGAAATGTGCCAAAACCAGACGAGTAAAATAGCGAGAGCTACGAGAGAGAGAGAGAGAGAGAGAGAGAGAGAGAGAGAGAGGTGATGGAGGTCGGTCGGAGGAAAAAGTGGGTAGCGGTGGTGATGGAGGTCGATCGATCAGTGAGACGAGGGAGTAGATCGGAGGTCGGTCGGTACCGGTGGGTTTTGAGCGTGGGTTTTGAGAGTGGGTGGGTTTTAAGTGAATTGGGAGAAGAAAAATAACAAGGGTAATTTGGGAAATTTTATGGGTTATGTGAAGCAAAAATTAAAATTTGCCACATCAGCAGGGTTTTATTTAGCAAATGGGCTGTATGAAGTCCAAAATGGGCTGCGAATAGAAGCTCCCAAAAAAAAATCAACGAAAGAAAGAAAGAAAAGCTACTATTTCCGTCTCAAAAATTTTGGTTCTTTTTGAGAATCTAAAAGCATTTCAAGGGGACACCCTCTACTCTGTAACATAGAAATTATTTCCAAAATTACGCTTTAGCTATGTAGTCATGACGAATTTGAAATCTAATTTTTTCCCTTCACTTTTGAAATTTGAATATGGGAGGGAGGGCAAAAATTGAAATGTTCAAATTATTTTTTCTCGCTGACTATTCAAAATCGACAAGTAAATTAAATGGAACATTCAAAACAAAACGATCAAATTTTTGAGACCGAGGAAGTAGTTGACAGGTCTTAATTAGTTCTACTAATGTTATCCTCCAAGTGATCACAAGCACATTAATAATGCACTTTTCATTTTCTATTTTTTTTTTGTTTTAAGTGAGAAATAGGAATGATATAACGCGGAGTTCAACACATTTGATAACCAAACAATTTATGATAGCATACATTATGTTTTCTTCCAAATTCTTTGTTTTTGAGCTAGAGGTAAGGATATTCTTACCCACACAAAATGAAAATAAATAAAGAAAATGAAATTCATAGATTAAGAGGTCTTTAACATATAAAAATTATGACAAAGGATAAAAAAACATTATCCCAATAGGAAAACACAGAAATATCATGTTCAGGTCCAATTTTTGTATTGCCCTGTGTTTTGGCACCATCAATTACATAGTTCTGGCTTCGTCTTGAGAAATTAGAATGCATAGTACTCAATATTAGACGCTTTAGGCTAAAAAGAAATAAGCAAAGGACTAAGAAATCCTTGTTCCCCAAACAATGAACTTTGGGTCAAATATCACTTGACGATTCATATTTATCCATTTTGGATAATATCATTTAGCTTGATTTTAATATTGCCTTTTATTAGGGGTGCCTAGCAGGTCAACCGATCCGCCCAAACCGCCCATATTAAATTGTCCGTGAACCCACCCGAGGTATGTTGCGGATCCTAATATTCTAGTTTTGGCGGTTCGGTTCGGCTCGGGTTTGATCCGCCCGATCCATCCAATAGCCCTTCTATACTCCCCTTGTCCGCAACTGAACCGATCCAACGATATCTCACTCACAGACGGGTGTAGACAAAGAATACGACAATCTGCGACGAGCGAATCAGTTTGGGAACCGACCCGATCCGCCCAAAATCGATCCGTGGACAAGCCTTCCTTTTATACATTAATTTGAGATTAGTACTTCTTATTCTTCTCCATTTTACTCTTTTATTTGAAATCTCTTTCGATTTGATTTGGGAGGATCCGGGGATGCTCCTTTTCTCTTAAACGATGGACGTTGTTTTGTTTATTTTCTGGGTACACCCTCAAAGCTTTCAAAGGCCTTGTTTAGAGAGTTAATTTCTCAAAGTGCCTAAACCGTAAACCCAATGCCTAAACCCTAAACTCAGAGTGCCTAAACCCGAAGTGCCTAAACCAACTATACCCTACCTTAAAGAGCCTAAATCCCCTAAAATTGAACTCCAAAATTGAAATTTTCAAAGTGCCCCTAAACTCAATGCATAATCCCTAAACCTAAATCCAAGTGCCTAAACCATCTATACCATACCCCAAAGAGCCTAAATCTCCTAAAATTGAACCCCAAAATTAACATCCAAAAAGGACCCTTGGAAGCTTTGGAGCTATACCAAGAAAATGAGCAAAATGACGTCGTTTAGGAGAAAAGGAGGGAGAAAAGGAGGGGGAGAAAAGGAGCACCCCCCTAAAGAGAAAGGCGACTGATTTTCCATGTGTATTTTTGAAGCTCAGGCGCGAGGTAGGTGCCATGCATTGTCTTGGTGATGTTTGGAGGGAAAACGCTTTCGACACAAATGTTCGGATACATATTAGGATTAAATGTATCTATAGCAATGAACGACTCAGATTATGTAAGTGCCAAGATGAAATTAGGACCATTAATTGCGCAATCAACTGCTCAGATGCAGCACTATAGGATCCCCAATTCCATTCATAAGAGTGTGCATGAGTTCCACTGGGTCGTAAAAAGATTATTCGGTAAGAAAAATAAAAAATAATTTTTTATCAAATAAAGATTTTAGCCACTTTTTTTTTTCACATTTTTATCAAAAAAACTCATTGATATCTGTAACTTATGGAAAAATTTTGATTTTTTTTCCGCAAAATATATTCTTCTTAAGTTCTCATTTTACACACTGGATAATCTTTTGTGGACGGAAGAAATGGTATCTTTTGATGGTGTTAAATGATCAACAAGTGCCTAGTTTTGGAAAAATTATTCCGTGCTCCAGGAGAAAAATCTTACAAAAGTATTTGGGCCTCACACACTTTTGTTAAAGGGAAAAGTATTGCTCCTGGAGCACCAAATAATCACTCCCAGTTTTGGTTGTAATTAAGATTTAATCTTTTTGATTGACAAATAGAAACTCTTTCATCAATCTTAGAATACTAGTAGCCACTTAACCCTAGATTTCTTCTTTCCTTTTTTCCCCCCTCTTTCAAAGGGAAGCGAGAGGTTTGTAGTGAGGTACAATGAGTTAACTCACTACAGAGTTATAGTGAGCCCCATCTGGCCGTTCATTTTGGTACCGACAGCTTGGATTTAATCCAAACTCCAAATGATCCGAGCTATTCATTGTTTGGATTAAAATCTGAGCGTTCATTACTGAGATGGACGGCCATATGGGCTCACTACAAGGACCCCATACCAAGGTTGTGAATCTCGTACCGTACCGGCCGGTACGTACCGGATTCGAACAAAAACGGTAACTTCACCTTATAATACCGTCCCGTCCTCAATTCCGGCCAATACCGGTCGGTTCCGGTCATTCCGGACGATACCGGACGGTACGCAGATACCGGCTGTTCCGGCCGAGAAATTGCAGGTGACAAATTTGTAATTTTCTCGAAAAACAACTTCATATAAAACCTCCCTTCTTCACGTTTTCCCCTCTGTAAACCCTACTGCGGCTGCTGTGAGTTTGATCCGATCAAAAGATGGCTGCCGATCTGTGCTTCGGATGTCCGGCCACCTCTCCGGCTACCCGTTGACCGGCCATTGTGAATGGCAGATCTAGAGATGCACACACACACACACACAGATGTACCTGAAGTGATCGGTGATGGAGCTGGCCGAAGTTGATCGGAAATTTTGGGGGTCGAGGTTCTGGTTTGATCGCCTTTGTGAATGGCAGAAGATGGTTTTCGATGTTGAGAAGGAGACACAGATTGTACTACAGCTACCAAATAGTTGGTGGGGCCCTATTCTAGAGAGTTGTACTACAGCTACAATGCATTAACTAGAGCTTATTTTGGGTAAATTACACTGACCTCCCCTGAGGTTTATGCCACATATAATCCTTGTTTTTTTAATATTTACAGTTTATTAGGAAGTTTATCACTAAACATATAACTTGTTAAATGATATTTGAAACATTTATTTGTTGTCTAATTATAATTCATTGGATGATATAATTTACCAAAAAAAAAAAAAAAGGATGATACTAGTAAAAATTTTGATTTTATATATGTATATACATGTAGTACCGCTAAATCCGAAACGGTACTGGTATCCGCCCGGTACTGGTACAGTACCGTACCAGTAAGAAAGCCGGTACCCTGTCCGGTACGAGATTCAGAACCTTGCCCCATACCCGTTTGAAAGAAGTGCGATGAGAGACAATCACTGAATCAGATAATACTACCATCTAACTACCATCCTACATTCCCAGAACCATCAGAACCCATGAAGAAAATAAATGAATCAATATCCATTTCCTGTAATTACTACTTCAATTTCTATCATCTATCACCGAACTTCAATGAAATTTCACTAAATAGAAGACTACAGTATAAGACAACATTCCAAATAATTAATGAAATAAAACCCATGGGAAATTACCCGAGATTTTGATCAACAGCATCATAATTTGATTTTTCTTACAACGTGGAGCTACATGTTTTACACCATGGCCAAAATATACGTGAGCTCATACACACTCAGGCATACAAATTTACGTCTTTTAGAACGCGTTTCGCAGCAACACTCCTTAGAAAGATTTGTTGTTTACGATTTCCAGAATAATTTTCTTTTCATACTGTTTTGGAAAAAAACCCACCCAATTTCGGTAAATTCGTTTCAAATTCTAGAAAACATTTTTCGTAACTCAAATGGATAACCTTTGAAGACAACGAGTAGTATTTTTATTTTTTATAAATGATTTAATTTCAAAAAGTATTGTGCAGATCGAGCAGAGCTGATTTTGAGCAACACAATTACTAATTGGAGTCATTCCAGCACACTAACATGATGACACATCGGCGAAGTATGTAGAATCTTACCCTCTGCTCCTTCACCAGCCGGTTGCAACTCCGGCCAAATGATCTACACGGGTTCTGCACGTGCCTGTTGTAGAAGCTGCTTATAGTACTGCTTCCTTTTTCCCTCATGACCTTCTCTGGTTTACTAGCTCCGAGAGAGAGAGAGAGAGAGAGAGAGAGAGAGAGAGCGTAAGCATGCGCTAGCTTTCTCGTGCTTATATAGTGAGTGTTTGAGAGCTTCACTATTACATTTTGCATTTTGGGGTTTTGTATTATGAGTATTTGGTGGTTAAATCGTGGAATGATTCTCTAAATGACACAATGGAGGCACAATTTAATAATCATCATTTAATAATCATCATTGGACGTACTTTTGTATTCTCATTTTGCATTCTGGGTGAAAAAACCTCATCATAATCTGTTTTGATGATTACTCTTAAACGCTAATCTATTACAAAATCTATTCTGCATATTCAAAAATCTACAATTCACAATTCAAAATGCAAAATGTAAGAGATACACTAATGCTTTGGTGACCATGTCTGAGTATCACATTTTGAGTATCATGTGATGTGTCACCACTATATAATTGATAAAATGTGTCTCATTTGTCACGTAGCATGACACATTCTACCAATAGAACGGCGACACCTCACATGGTACCCAAAATATGGTACTTGGAAAAATGTGTCTCATTTGCTTATATCTTTTAATATAAATTTTCAAAAATATAATTTTATTACATAAAATTTTCAAAATCATGAAAAACCTTACAAGTTGAAAGATAAAAACAATTGAAAAATGTCGCGAACATAAAAATGGACAAATAAATTAAGGAACAACATACTAGCTAGGATTGTGATATTTGAGTTTAGAAAACTGATTGGACACATACGTCCGAAAATAGATTCAATATTCAAAATAGTTTGAGGTGCGTTGATTTGACTTGCATTATATGAGGTTAACGTGTTTCAGATGACTCCGAATACATCTGTATATGAATTTGTTACCGAACATCTGCATTCATGTATTATTGCTTTTTGTTTTGATTTTACGCAGAGAAAGGCTTTAGTTCTGATTTTTCCCATTACAATGGTAAGAAAAAAGGTACATTTTTTACCCTCACATTTTTTTACAAATTTTCTCTCTTGTACTCTTAAATGTCGATTGTGTTGATTTATTTCTTATACGGCGGGTTAAGTGTCGATGTATCCCTGCAGCCATATTGCGCAATTTAGGATTAAATTGTATATGTTTGTCACTTAATTAAAAACATACAGATAAAAATGTCTCCCGGTGATGCTTTCCAAAAACACAACCTTCACAAACTTTCCAAGGGTACAAAGGTTACTTTGTTAGCCACAAGTTACAATGGGGGTGGTAAAAACATCTTAATTTCCATTACAAGTAATTTTTTAATCAGTCTGTCGATCTCGCGTTATCTCTTTTTTAATCATCTAAATAATTTTATTTTTAATGTGAAACCATTCTAATTTCTTTATTAAAATAACGATCGGGAGACAATTCTTCTCTTTATTGTCTCCTTAGTTTAACAACCTGACTTGTACGATTTGAAGAGAGAAGAAGTTAGCAAATAACAATTGTGCTTTCTAACCAATGTCAAAAGCCCAATCCACAACCAAAAAATCACCATCCAATTTGATCCAATGGGCCTGATTTTGGGCTGCTTTGTTGCTAATAGATTTTAGGCCGACTCTATGATTCAAATCTATAACTGTGGGTTTGTTTTTCACCAATATTGTATATATTGGTGGGGAATAGAGAGGAATTAGTAGGTTAACAATCAAAAGGGAATCGACGCTCCATTGACCCAAATCTCAAACCTTTCCTAAGGCCCGGGCAATGGGTACTACCAAATAGGTAAGGAGTCACATATCTATTATTGTGGTTGAATCACGATAATTTATTCCAAAAGTAAGAAAAGAAAAAGAGAGGAAACCACGCGGTTAGTTTTTTTGTTTCATCATCCTTTTACCTGTTCATTTATTTTTTCTCTCCATAAATTCTTTTCTAAATTCAAGACCCAAACGCCGCATACAAACACATCTGCATGCACTGCATGATTATGTACCTAGCTATCTCCTAGTATATTTTGTTGTTAAATTAATGTAAGTTGGTCCAAAAATAGGTTCTAGGCTCTCGATCACCACATTCCATTTCTAGTGTTAGCCTGTCAAACAATGTGGTCACCACTAGTCCCTCTCAGGCAGGGCATTTGACAACATTAACAGCCGCTTCTCTAGATTTTGCCCGCATTTTTGGGTTATGTGGTTCGTGAACTATTGCTTCTTGCTAGCATTTCAAAAAAATTCATTTACAATAATACTCGTCAAAAAAGAAGAAAACGATTAAAGAAGTAAAGGTCATGACACGGCGAAGTCAAGTAATTTCATTTTACCCTAGTTTTCATTGTTATTGATTTGTTTTTTCGAATTAACGTTAGTTTTAAAAAATATATATATTTATGCATGCAATAAAAAAAGAAGAAGCAAAGTATGTGCAGCCGACAACGTACGTACTTCAATGTAGTATATGCTTCGTTGCGATATCTCGTTCTTTATATAGAATTGGAAACAAGTTTCTATTTTTTCATTCAATCTACATATCCGAACATCTTGAAATTTGACTACTTAATTACCTGGAATATCAAGATATAATCAAGGGTACGTACTTTCCATAACGCTTGTACTCGATTTTACTAAAACATACGAAATATTATATCTTTTCAAGGTGTTTATTACAATTCATGAGTATTCTTGTTTATCTCACACAGATATATTCACTGCTAATAACAAACAATTAAATAAGAAAACATGAAGACATAAAAAGTCTTCATTTCCACACATAACAAAGGTACGTATAGATTCAGCATTACCCCAAAACCATATCTCATGGTGTAGGGTTTTCTTGATCGCCGGAGGAACACAAGGGTGAACCATAAGTGTGATAATTGATGTACCGGCTAGGCGCAGAAGAGTGTCGAATCCCTTTAGGCAAGCAACTCTTGATGTTCGATCCACTTCCAAAGTACTCGGGTTGTCCGGGGCTTCCTATGGGCTTGAAAGCCACATAGTCTTCTGGCTTCGACCCGAGAAGCCTCGTGGCGGTGGCAACCCTAGTAATGGTGGTTGTTGGTGGTGTAAGGAGGAGGAGAAGGTGGAGAATGGCCATCAAAAGGAGTGGGGTACCAGACATTTGAAAAGGCTTTTGCTTTGATTGTGGCGGATTAATTGAATAGAAGGGTTTGTGGATGAAGGGCTTAAATAGCTAGGCTCGTGAGGCCTAAAGTTGTAATTGTCAAGACCAGCTCATACATAGTTAGCAATCTTTTTTTGACTTGTAGATTTCTAGTGGTTGAGTTGAGTTGGTTTTGAAGCTTAACTTTTGACTGTGCAAGCGAGGATGCCCGTGCACTTCATTAATATTTAGGTTTTGTAGTGGATCTAAGTCAAATTCCTTTACAACTCTTTTATGATGATCAATTTTGCCAAATGTGTAATATATATGCTTTTGGCAAGGTTAATTAAGTTATGATCAGTGCTGATCATCAAGGGTGGAGTTACACATAGTGTGGGATGGGCCAAAGCCCACGGTAAAGTAAAAGAACACGTAAAATTTACACGTAAAATTTTTGTCCAATAAAAAGTTAATATGGGCTAGCCCATATAATTATTTTTTTATGAATTAGCCCAAGGAAAATTAGATTCCTGGTTCCGCCATTGCTGATCATGACTCGATATTATCAAAGTGTTCTTTCAGTAACTTGGGCTAACTATTTGAGTTAGGCCATAAAAGTTTGAAAATAATCTCCATTTATTCCGAAGCAACCAGAATCCATCAACCGACTTGTTTTAACTTTTTTTTTTAACAGCAAAAAAGGATTTTATTAATCTTTGAAAACACATTACAAAGATTAAAAGGAGCCAAGGCAAAAACATCACAATACAAGGAGACATCCCAACAATGTTGGCACCCCACCCCGCGACAATCATTGCCACCATGGACTCAAAGGGGAAAAATAACTGGTTAACTAGGAGTCTTCCGAGCAAGGAAGAAAAGAGAAATCAATTCTCATATGCACCAAATCACTAGATTTCTGTGCTTCCCACCAGTATTCCTCATAGCACTAAAATTTCCCAATGAAGCAGCAACAAGGTAGTGATAAATATCAGCCATATCATCCTCAAATGTATTAGCAGCCAGATGCCTTCAATGCAGCAGCAACAAGCAATGACATTAACTTGAACTCATATAGCAGCAACCATGGGGAAATACATCTATCACACTAGAATTCCCAGCCATACTAGTTCCAGCATCAGCATTGAATTAGCATTCAAATAGGTGCTGATGCTCGATCTAGTATGGCTGGAAATTGTTTTAACATATGTATAATTGATACAATATCTTAAGAAATCTTTTTTCAGGAATTGTTCACTATTTTACTTTTTAACTAAGAAATTCGTTTGAATTGTTTTAACTAAGCTGGTGAAGGAAGAACATATCATATAGAGTTGTTTTTTTTTTCTTTCACAGCGAAATGCAGTATAGTTAGAATAGTTACATCAGCACATTAGAGTAGGAGTTGAACTTTTGATCTCCTTTCTCCTGGCACCTGAGTGCTAAAAAATGAATTAGATTTTGCATGACTTATGGTCTATTATTTAACCTAAGGGCTAAAAAATGGATAAGATTTTGCATGACTAATGGTCTATTATTTAAAATGAAGTACAAAACCTAATGGGTTAAGAAATAATAGAGTTGAGGTACAAATAAAAATGGATATATTTTTGCATGGCTTATGGTCTATTATAATAACTAATCACACTATAAAAATCCACTTATCACAAGACAAATGAATTAGTTTTTGCATGGTTTATGGTCTCTACAAGATTTTTAATGTGAACAATTCCGATCATTTTTGTAGTATCGGGAAAGACCAACATAAACCTCAATCAGGAGGTACAGTACTTCCACCGCAGATAAGTCATCCCCTTGTTAGGATGTGTGTAAAAGTCTATCTTACATCGAATAAACAAAATAAATGTCTTGTTTTAATGTTACATAAGATAACTTGTCACTTACAAACATAAACTTTTAAGTGAATCTGAGTTCATTTTAATCGAAAATTCATCCGAATTTGCCCGATCAGGTGGCTAAATCAAGTGTGCAGGCACAACAACACAGACTCCAACCTACTCAAGTGACGACCGGCCATCACCTGTATGAAAAGTGGAGCGACACGATTGGGCCACGTGGGTGTAACAGCTTACCCGTTTGGCCAACCCACGCGTGTTACTGTTGATCACGTACGTGTAGAAGTAGAACACTTACCATTTTTACTGCCACCGCATCCAAGATCTCAACCACCATAAATATCCCATAACAGTAGAGCTGTAAGATTGTATTAGATTCATTTAAAAAAGCACTTTGATATTATTGAAAAGAATTCTGAGAACAACCAAAGTTTTAAATGCTTGAATTTGGTTTGGTTCTATAAATTTTATGTGTTGGTTCTGTTCTCCAAATTCATAATCCGTAGATAGTGATTTAGTTCTTAGTTTACTACAAAACCGGACTAATCTGATCCATGGTCACCCCAAAGATGACAAAAGAACTCTTACTAAGAGTATCACCAATGACATACTTAAATGTGAATACTCAAATGTTGTCGCATCACGTCTTAGATATTCATTTAATGGGTTTTTAAAGTTAGCAATGTGAAGCTTTATAATGGTTTGTTTTTGTCCATAATCAATAGCACGGAAAATGTTGGTAGTTTTGAGTATCCAAGTTTGATTGTTGAAAAAATGTCGGTAATTTTGAGTATCCAAATGCCAAAATTTGAGTATTTATAAAAAATGTTGCTAATTTTGAGTATTTATCCAAATGGCATTGTAAGAGCATCACTAGTGGTATACTCAAATATGGATACTCAAATATTGCCATATCACATTTTGAGTATTAATTTAATGGGTTTATAAGTTTGAGTATCTACCCTTCTACAATGGTTCATTTGTGTCCATAATAAAAAAAGTACTATTCACTCTATTTTTATTCATAAAATGGGCACAACTTTAAATTTATACATATATTTTTTTATAATATTATTACCATTTAAAAGATATTCACAAACGTTTAAAATGAGATCAATCTTGAACATATTTTGGTAAAGATTAAAAATTGATAATTTCAATTTTTGGGAGAAAGTGCAAAAAAATTGAGTTTTTAATTAAGTATTTGAAAAATAGAGAGAGAATGTTGTTACTTTTGATATGGTGTGGTCCCCAAAATTTGATTATTGAGGTTTGGTTATTGAGAAAGATTGGTAGTTTTGAGTATCCAAATGCCAAAAGTTGAGTATTTGTAACAAATGTTGTTAACTTTGAGTATTTATCCAAATACCATTGTGAACCTCTTTTGTGTATGAAAATACTCATATTTGAGTATTTTTGTGTTTGGGTATACCACTAGTGATGCTCTAAGCCTTTTTTGAGTTTCCAAATACCAAAACTTAAGTGTTTTTCTTTTTTAGTACGCCGTTGGAGATGCTCTAACAATTTACGCTGCTCAAAAGCCCAGTCTCCAAGGATGGTCACTGGTCCACTAATTTCAAGCCTGATAGGCCCATATTCCGAAACATCGTTGGCAAGTAGCCGAGTAGTACCTAATGTTACTGGGGAACTAACCCCACTGTCGGATAGCTAGAAACCTTCATCAGTGTGAACACAAATCTAACACATGCTTTTTTTAAAAAAAAAAAAATCCATAACAATTTCTTTTTAAGAATTTAAAACACATAATTAATTTTTGTTTGTATGATTTCTTCGAGATCCTTGTTAAAACAATGTGTTTTACTTCCACATTATCTTAAAGTAGCTACGAAGAAAAAAAAATCATATGTTTCAAACAAATTAATAATCTACGCAATCATTTTCATGTGTAAAATAAGTAAATGTTCGTTAACAAGTTGTCGATCATAAATTTAAGAAGGGAACGTAAGAGAGAAAGAAGGGAAAAGGTGAAAAGAGAAGGGAAAAGGTGAAAAGAGCCAGACTTCACTTACATTTTGAGACAAGATAGTAATTATGATTACGTAAATACATGATAGTTGAGAGGTTAAAGTTGAGTAAAGGAAGGTTTAGTCATAAGTAGTAATTATTTAGTGGTCGCGGTGCCTTAACATCTTTCTTCATCAATATTTAGGTGAAAATCATACGTCTAGAATTGAACCTCATAACATGAATATGTGATAGAGAAGGGTGTTAAAATTAACACTATGTAACAATGTTCTAGAATCACACAATTATTTTCCATTTATGAGGTTACCAACGATATTACTTGAACTATAAAAAAGATGGAGTAATTACTCAAAAAATCCAGTATGGTCTTCATCTCTGAAAAAATAAGGTTTCCTAAAAATCCGAAAAAGAACCTTAACAGTATGAACACGAATCAACAAATAACCTAGCACAAACAGATAAATGTACGATATATGTGGAAAACCCCTGAATGGGTAAAAACTACAGGAAGGAATCAAATCACTATAATCATTGTGCAGTTACAGATATACATATCCAAACGAAGTAAATCCTCACAACGTTCTAAGTACCAGATGCCGAGTCACACCTACACTACACCCAGTGATCTTGATGGCCAACGCCTTGAATTGCACAAGCCTTCCAATCCTTTGCTTTTCAAACTCCACGAAAGGGCTTAACCTAAAGAAAGATGATGTTGATGTAAAAAACTCTCGAAGATGATTTCTTGGCTTAGAGAATCAGTCAATCTTTGAAGTTCTTCGAGATTCATAAACCCTAGCCACTAGCCGCCATAGATGTTTGAAGATGGAAAATATGAGTGCTAGCCAACGTTATATTTTAAAACCCTAGCCAACGTTATATTTATAAGCTTCAAAATGTGCTTGAGCAGGTTCGGAGTTGCTCGAGCATGTTACTGAAGGCAGCCCACTTGCTTAATGTGTAGCTTGTATGTTACTTGAGCAAGTTTCTTGAATTACATCAAAACAAAGACCGCAATTACATATTGGTTTTCTTCCACACCTAAACAGACACTCTAATAATAAAATTACAACTCGATATAAATATGTGTTTTATCATACAGAATTGCCAATACGAGTAAACTCCAGAGTATGGTCCTTACAATCTCTCTTTCCCACTACCACTGTGAACTAGCGGAGGGCCATTATTATCCTAGCTTCCGCAGAAGCTTGTCATATATTTTCTCGCTTATCGTGGGTTAGAAAAGTGAAAAGAAAATAAAAAGGTACTTATGCTATAGTGATTCCTATTGTTTCTTCCGGGTCAATTTACAAATCTAAATCTACACATGATGTACATATTAGTAGTGGGAATAGATTTTATATTTCCTTTTCACCTCAAGGTCCACAACCCAAAAGGAAGAACAAAAACTTCTAATGAAGAATTAGAAGATAAAAATACTCCCAAATTTTTATCAAGATATCCTTCGAAGTACTCCACTGTGTTCGAAGCCATTGACTAATCTGCATCTCTGTTGTTGATGATGAAATCATTTTAGTCAGTTCTCATTGAACATAAAACCGCATATAGAAATAACATTCCCACACATGCTATAGCAGTTTTCCAAGTTCTTTGAAACTGCTGGAAAACCACCAAACTCCTAGTTAGATCCCCTAGATTAATTACCCAACTAAAATGCCACCAATCCAAAATCATGGACCAAATCTTCCATGAAAATTTGGTGATAGGGAGAAGGCCTTGTTCGGATTTGAACTGGAAAATAATTTTTTGTTCTCAAAAAGAACATTTGTGATCGATTGCATATTGTAGCGGTAGCATGTGGGTTCATTTCAGTTGGATTTTGCGCAAAGAGAGAGAGAGAGAGAGAGCAACGCGTCATTATTGGGTTTTGCAACTGGGGGCCACTGCCCAGTTTTGCACACAGAGAGAGAGGAGGAAAAGTGGGTGGGGCCCACTTGTTGGGTTTTGCAGTCAAAAGGGTAAAGGGTACGCATAGAATACTTCTTTGAAAGGTGGAGGACAAATCAGATAAAAAAACAGGAGGAAAAGTCAATTTTTAAACTTGTTTGAGAGGGCTTATTTTTGAAAAGCTTTCTAAAAGCTATCCGAACAAGGCCGAAAGCTTTGAAGAATTATGTAGAGATAGAAGAAGATAGGCTGTATTCGGAAGCTTTTTCAAGAAGGTTTTTTGGAGTTGGAAGTTGAATTTTGAATTTCAAATGTTGATAACCTGGGCCCCACAGAGCCCCTTCCACTCTACCTCTACCACTTTGACCGGCAATTCCTTTTCCGTATTTTATGTGACCCCTCCACGTGGCCCCCCAAATCCACGTGTCCTCTGTTTGATGTATGTAGGCAATTTTGACTTTCCAAACTCATTGCCCTTTTAGTGGGCCCCCCTCTGTCATCTGACCCATTCAAGGAGGGAAAAAAGTTTCCACTCAAAAAGAACTTTGTAAAAACATATCCGAACAAAGCCATAAGCTCTCTGACGGGGAGGATGATGCTTCTCTCTCTCTTTGGAGTTTTAGCGTTCTATATTTTTTTGGGTCTTTGCTTTGGGTCTCTTTGTTTTTTCTTGGAGTTTTTGGGGCTCTTTAGGTGTTTCTTGTTCTCTTTTCGGTGTTTCTAGTTTTAGTTGGTTTCTTGCCTTCTTGGTTAGTTGGATCTTGGGTGGCGTTTTTTTTGGCCGGTGTGCCCTTGTCCCTTTAACCTTTGCTCTTTCTTCAAAGATTAATAAATATTTTTGCTTAGCAAAAAAATAAATCTTCCATGAAAATGGCAATGTAAGAGTTTTTCCTTTCCTCATGAGTTGCTCAAAATTCATAGGGACTCTCGTACCTCAATCCTAGCATATGAAAACCATTTCATCATTGAGATTTTCTCAAAGTGGGCCTTAAACATTTGCAAAGCTAAATTTAAGTGTTCTTCCAGTTTAGAGTATCAAAATAAAGACTCCAAGAAAGTAAAAATGAGAACTTTTAAAAAAGAAAAAATTCAGATTATATTACATTACACTTTAATAAAGGAAAAGTGGTGGTGATGTGTTTAAACCTAATTCACCATAGTTGATTGGGCTGAACAATTTTAAAAGGTCCAAAACCAGATAAGAGTTAGCTATTGGGCTTGGAATAAGTGGGTACAAACATTGGGCCTGTGCTGTGATAAATGTTATCTGCTTTACCCAAAGAGTCCCCTCAAAAACAGTTGTGCAGGGGACACACAAAGCACTCATCATACCTTTAACATTTTTGCCCCAAACCTAAAATTTGGAAAAGTTTGTGCACATCGATTTTTCATGCGCAATGCGTAGATCTGAATATAGATGTTTTATTGGACGGTACCGAGCGTAGTCTCCGAATCTATGCACAAAAATGTGTGGAGTATCGCTTCTAAAGTTTACACGTGAGAATATAATTGTATAAGTACAGCTTATGGGCACTAATTAATTAATGTTAAACAACACACGGTTCCCAAGAGAAACAACAGTGATAATCTCAAAAGCAGTCCAAGGGCATGGGACATGGAACTTCGTTTTTAGTCCTCAATTTCGAAAAAGTCTAAGCTTAATTAATCTGTATTATTGCTAATTGGGTTGATTAACCAAGAAAAAATACTACTTAATTCAACAATTAAAATGCTTTAATCATGTTTTCTAGCAATGATGTGGACCGACGATTACGTCAGATTGGTGCAAACCTCCAGTTTTATAGGATCTCTGACAGTAACAAACAATAGCCATCCACTTGCGCATGTGCGTTATGATTAAAGAACTCGCGAGTCGCGGCTTTCAAGTTGATAAAAATGAAAGAAAAAGGTAATAAATGAACAAAATTTGTGAATTCTGGCTCATCTTCTATTTTCGGTTTTCATTTCTAAAATACAAAAAAACTTTTTGGGCAGACACACTTACTTATGGAATTAGTTTCAAATTTACAAATATATAAATATATAGCTACCTCTTATATCTGTGGGTGTCTGTTTATGGCAGGGGTGTACATGGTCCGGTTTGGACCGGTTTTATAGAAATCCGGGGACCAAACCATATCTAACTGTTCCAAAAAATTGAGAACCATAACCAGACCGTTACACATATAGAACCAAACCACACCAAACCATTAGACCGGTCCGGTTTGGTTCGGTTTCCGGTTCTAAACCATGTTAGCATTCAAAAATTGCCCAAAAAAACAGTCGACAAAATTATTGTAATTTCTTCGTAAAACTACTGTCACTAAACCAATCCACAAATAAATTAAGAATTCCAACAATAACTAAAACAACTATTAGAGCACTCTCGTATTTCATTATTGATATAAACAGCAGATGCAATGCTAAAACTTAAAACTAGCAAAATTATCAAGTGTGTGTGGGTATATATGATTGTATATATTATATTACATTATATTTTACTTATATATATGGACCGGTTCGGTTCAAACCACGGTTCCTACTTATGAAACCAGAGACCAAACCAAATTATCCGATTCTCATTTTTTTAGAATCAGAACCAATCCATTTAACCATAGAACCAATCCAAATAGGCCGGTTTGGTCCGGTCGGTCCGGTTTCATGGTTTTTTCGGTTTTCCTGTACACCCCTTTATGCAATACCATGTGAGTGGATCGAACAACACATATTCAAAATTAGTGTATCAACAACGTTAATGATATCGATAAACCACGAACCTTAAATCCTTATGAATCATAAAATCCTCGACCATAAACCCAAACCTTAAGTAATGCAGAAATTTAACACTGATAGAGAAATCACCACACACACAATAATGGAATACGAAAACAGTAAAGAATCGAACATAGAAATTTACGTGGTTCCTCAAAACCGGATACCTCCACGAGATCGAGTCTGTTTATTATGATCAAAATCGGCTAGGGTTTTTTACAATAAAGAGTATATATAACCCTACTCTATTCCATACCGTACCACGGGGGCTACCCGTAATGGGCCAGATACAGAGCTCCACTCCGCTTCGCTCCCCTCGCTACGCTCCGTTCCGCTCGGCATCTGGCCTTTCATTAGAACTTCTCGGTATCTCTCCATACGAGTCACAAATTCCAACCAATACTTATCCGATAGATGTGTAAATAGATTTTACAGATAACAAAATATTTTTAAGACGGGACTTTGATTAGGTGGAGTTAATTTGGGGGCACAAACTAAGTCTGATTGTTTGGGCTTTTGATCATTTCGCATTGCCTACATAGTACTCAAAACTATTTATATAACGACAAATCATTTAGTAGGGACAATTATTAACTTTTTTAAGTGATTGAGAGATAAAGAATGACATAGAATGGTTCTTTTATTTGTGGGAGTACCCAATCTAATGGTGACAGCTATCTTGAATACCTTTATCAATTCGTAGTTATCCATATCATACTTTTGTTACTCAAGGATATCGTACTTTTGTTACCGCTAACAGCTTCAATACCCGGGCGACTTCGATCATTCTCTTCTAAATGACTTTCAAGGAAAAAAAAAAAAAATAGCTACCTAGTGATTTTCTCAAAAGGAAAGGGGAAATCGTTGATCATATCCATAATGGCCTAATCAAAATTAAAATGTTGTTGAGCTTAGCAATATTTGTTCAAAAAAGAGCTCAAAATGGAATAGCCAATTTAGCAACCTCTAACTAACAAAATTTTGGGGCCCAATTTCGAGTCTTACAGAAACGGTAATTGCACAGCAGCGTGCAACACACTTAAATGGTACTGTTTTGGCTTGAATCCAAGTGCTTCACCAAGTGCATTCTTGTGGGGCCCAATTTCGAGTTTTACACAAACGATCCGAACCGTTAAATAATTTAGAAATAATTATTTAAATGGTCTTGGAAAAAATCGGGCCCATTATACTCCCTCCATCCCAAATTTCTGGTCCTTCTTTCTATTTTGGGATGTCCCAAAATATTTATCTCATTCCTAAAAACATCCATCAAAATAAGATCATTTTTCAGTTTTACCCTTAAAAAGTACTTTTTTCCATCTCAATTAGCTTGTCCATTACTTTTATTTTATGACCGTTCTTATGATTTAAAAAATATTCTATAATAAAACTAATTGATATCTATCAAACAAAATCCATATTGCAGCTGAGTTTTCCGTTTGATTTTAGCAACTCATTTGCTAAAATCAGGGTTGATTTTAGCAACTAGGTTGCTAAAATTATTTGAAAAACTCAGCATGCATATGTTTTAAGTTTCATATAAAAAATTAGACCCACAAAATTGGCTTAACTGGACTCAGGGGCAAAACATAAAAGACAATACAAAGTTTTCACTCCCCTTATAAACTCGCTTCCCCAAAAGGGGCAAGCAAATTGGGACGGAGGGAGTATATTTTTACGTAATTGATCTAATATGATTTTCATTCAGAATCTAGGACCCTATAATTTGAAATAATCTTCAAAAAAAGGTTATACTATTGTGTGCTTAATAACCCATTGATCTGAACCGTAGGTGTTGTAGAGCTTGTTGAGAAGAGCATTCAATACTAACATTATCTTGATTGGACGTTCGATAGGTATCAAAACACTAAAAATATGAATTGTTTGGATACCTATCAATGTCCGATGAAGATAATTTTTTTGTTCAATACTTTTCTCAACGAAGCCTACGACACCTACGGTTTAGATCAATGGGTTATGTGGACACCCCTCCGCGGTCGGGATTTCGATTCAGAGTTGCCATCCGAGTTTTATCGGATTGTCCCCGAGGAACCGAACTCGATTGACTCATGCCTCATTTTCAGGATAAGGTCTAGATACCGGTTGTGAACACCCCGCGGGAATTGTCCACGAAATTGATTTGCGGTTTGAAAAATGATTTTGATTGGTTGAATGGAGTCGCCACCCAGGTTTATGGACCGTCGCCACCCAGGTTTATGGACCGTACCCGAGAAACCATGTGAAAAATGACTCTTTTGCCCTTTGAAATGGAAAACATTTCACCGGTCTGCTTTTATTGAGATTTCTCGGGTCCGGGAGCTAGGTTACGTGAGGGGAAGGAATTTAAAGCACCCCTCACGCCCGGTATGATTACTGGTCTCTACTCAATACTCAAATGATTTTGAAAATATTGTTTAAATGGACTTTAATTACAAATTCATGTGAGAACACGTAGATGTATCAACAAAATTGAGATGATATGCGTGGAAACATGTGCTAAATGATATGAATGATTGATTTATAGACATATAAACATTTGAACTTCACCAAACCATGCTTAGACTGCCTTGGAAAGTCCCAGAAATTGATCACAAACATTACCCCTGCCACACCTGGATGGTAATCTGGGCACCTTGGTTAGACAGATCCAGGCGCCTGGATTGAATGCAGGCACCTGGAATGAGACAATCCAGGCGCCTGGATGGAATGCAGGCGCCTGGAATGAGCCAATCCAGGCGCCTGGATGGTCTTCCAAACAGAAACTTCAGAACTCCATTTTTCACAATAAGTGCCAAATGCAATGCTTTTAACCAATTCTCACACACCCTAAACGATGTTTGGAAATGCAGTAACAGACATGAACCTCAAACTCAACTCAAACACATGATATGAACTTAAAAGAGGCTTGATTTTTGGATGATTTATGGAAATATACACGACAAATGCTAGTGAAGAACTTCCATTTTTTGTGAAATTTGAAACCTTTCCAAACTCTTAACTAGTATGAAGAACTAGTAAGAGCTTGGATGGTATCCCCTCAGGGCCTTTTTGAACACTTTGGTAGATGAACTACCTTGCAAAGCTTGATTGAAATACTTGATTGGTTGATTTGGGGGATATTTGATGGTTGGATGAACTGGACTTTGGTTTCTATAAGTGTTTTGAACTGATTGTAGATGTTATGGTTGGGGTTTGATTGTAGGTGATGAAAAATGGGTAGAATCAAATGAGTATGTGGAGTTAGGATGGGGGAAAATTGGGCTTTGATGGATGAAACAAAGGGAGATAGTTTGGGATTAGTTTTTCTGGGGATATTTGGGCAGAATAACAGTAAGGGAGAGAGGGGAGGACTGATCTTTTAGAATGGAGTGGGAGGGGGGTATATATAGGGAGAGAATGAGAGAGTTTTGGGAGGGTTTGAGAGGGAAAATGATGTTTGAACTCAGAATGGGGAGCCAGAGTCTGTTGGAGGGAGATTTGAGTGAAAAAAACGTGGGACGATGTAGAGAAGAAGCCCATGGTTTCATCAAAAACCAGCAGCAAATTGTTTACTGGCAGTGATTCTAGGCGCCTGGAATTGGGAAATCCAGGCGCCTGGACTGGGGGACTGCACAACAATCCAAATTTCGCGGGGCCATTCCGGGTGCTACCGAACTCCATTTTGTGGATGGTTTGAAGCGTTGGAAAGCTTGAAAAGCCTACTTTCTAACCCAAGTGGTTTGAACCCAAGATGATTTGTACATCAAAATATGTGACCATTTTACCCTTAGAAGGTCAGAAGAATGAATCGTTTTGGTAAAACGTGCATATCTCCCTCATTTCAAAACGGATTGAGACATATTACATATAAAAAAGAGGGTTTTGAATGTACTAGAAGGTGGTGTAGGCTTGGGTTTATTTTGAAGAGGTTTTGGTGGGGTTTCCAAGTTCACAATCAAGCCTCGCGTGCTCTTATCGGGCATTTTTGTCATCGGGAATGCTTGATAAGTTTCTCGGGTCAAAATCGGGGTGTCTACACCGGTCCTTCATCACCATACTATTTTAGGTTCGGGTGATCGGTTACGAGGGGGGAAGAGTTTTATGGCACCCCCCTCGCCCAGTTCGAAATCCGGTCTCTACTAAGTATTTTATGGGATCGTATGAGATGTTCACTATTCAACTTTGAACAATTAATGGGGGCAAATGGGAGGGGAACCATTTAACGATGGTAAACACTATAAAAGGCTGCGATGTATGCTTGTGTCTTGTGGACTACATGGATGATGATGATATGCAAATATGGACTAATAAGACACTACAAAGTGATATGAGACAAAACCAATCTGACCCCCTGTTTGGTGTTTGAGGGCTCAAAGAGAGGGTTTGAGCGCTCACACCCTTCTCAACTGCACATGCTTCTGATGATTCTGACTTGATGAAAACAAGATTCGAACACTGTTACTTGCTTGAAAATCGTACTTTGATGATTTAACAAAATGGAATGATCATGTTAACATGGATTTAGAGCTCATTGATGAACCAAATGAAGTAATGAGTGCGGTATGAGTGAAAATATAATATTGTGAGGCATTCCATAACACACAAAACACAGTGAGCAAGTTTGGATGATGAAAGTATTTGATGCACCAGTAGACAGTTTGAACGCTCAAAGGGAGGCTTTGAGCGCTCAAACCATCTTCATGGTTTGTGTGTTCTCATGCCTTCCTACCTTTATTTGGGTCATCAATACTCTCAAAACAATGTATATGATGCACATGACTCTGATCTTCTAGAAATATCAACAAATAAGCTTGAAATGCTTTCATGAGTGAGAGATGCACTTTTAAACCAAGTGTGAGCATGGAGAGAGAGAGAGAGAGAGAGAGAGAGAGAGAGAGAGAGAGAGAGAGAGAGAGAGAGAGAGAGGATCAGATTGATATAGCACAATAACAACACACACACACACACACACACACACACACACACACAAACACAATATAATAAGCTAAAGACATGATCTAGAGCTAAAATAAACAAGAAACAAGGATGAAACAAAATAGTGTTTGAGCGCTCAATGCCCTGGTTTGAGCGCTCAAACCCTATTCAGAGGGTATGAGCTTCTGTGGTTTTCAGGCCATTCTTCGGTGTTTTTGTGAACTTTAACCTTCTGATCATTGTTAAAGAGAGTGAAATAGGTTTATTCATCCCATGAACAAATCTTGTCCTTTGCTTGATGATGATAAAACATCATTCACATGGCTTATGGGTTCATTGATCAATGATCAAGAGTGAAGTAGACTGATTTGAGAGTATTTGAACCAACAAAGAGCCATCAAATGATGATACCAACATGATATAGCATTGAAAACCACAGAAATCATAAAAGGTCAAAACAGTTTGAGCGCTCAAACCCTTTTGCCTGAATATTTTCAAAAGTTATTTTTCTTCATTTCTTGGACCTTGTGAGCTCATAGAAGGTATATAGAACCTCCATGAACTCACTGGTCTCCCTCAGGTTGACCAACCCGTAGCTATTTGCATGGTTTTCTACCTTTTTGGTTATGATCAAGGCTAGAACTTGGAGTTTTGGTGAATGATTGAGTAGTGGCTTAGAATATGGGCTTGAAGGGTGACGTTTTGGATAAAGGGGTGACAATGTAGGTCTGATTGAGTGGTTGATTGAGTAACAAGGGTGTATTTGAGCTTAAATGAAGATGATCAAGTGGGGTTTCTTCATTATGGATGATAGAACTTGAGTTGGATGATGATGATGATGGAGGAGAGGGACTGGAAATAGATTTCTAGAGTGAGAGTGAGTGGATGATCAATTGGTAACCCCTGAATAAGGGGTGAAATGTGGTTTATATAGAGAGAAATGAGAGGGAAAGTGGGTTTTGATTTAAAAATAGGATTCAGGCTTAATATGGGGCAAATTAGAGGCCATTATACATTTATAAACTGTACGGGGATAAAATCCACGTATGAACTTGACCATGTGCTCCCTTGCCGGAACCCTAAATCTGCAAAACCAACAAGGGTTAGAGAACCTTTGCCTCTCGTCGGCAAAGGCCCATTTGATGCTTAAGTTAGTACGAGGATTACTAATTAAGCAAAGAGACAATGCGTATAACTGGTTGTTATAGCGTACCTTTCTTCATGGTATTCATAGGAGGAGTTGTCTTATGGATTTGGGCATCTCGTGCCCTAGTTTCCTATATGTATTAGGAAACCTTTCCTAATAGGACTTCTTCCTATTAGGTATGGCGGTGCCAATATTTGCAAGATCCCTTCTTGCAATAGGATTTATTTCCATATAGGACTCTTTCCTATATGGCTATGTATTCCTAATTGTATTAGGAATACTTATGTCAATCCCTTTAATCACAGGATTGCCCCTTATCACATAAGCGACCAACTCAAAACCTTCTGGAATGTCTCACTGCCATATACTCTTAAGGCAGTCCGGCCGTGTTTCCACATAGCTCGGCATTTCTCGTACAAGACTCAGCCCACATGTCCGAGCTGAACCATGAAGTCCCATAGTGCTACCTTAGCTGCATTCGTAGCTTAACTAGCTCGGCTAGGTCTTGGGACATCCCTTCATGGCTACTGTCGAGCTAGTACAACTTCACTTGGTGCTTGGTTTATCATCTTGACCTAATCTTGTTCAATACAGCTCGACATAGGGTCAAAGAACCATTATTCAATAGTGCCGAGCTAATTACCTCACGTGGTGGTTATCCAAGCACGTGTTTTATTACTTTCAAGGGTAATTGGATTTTACCTACTCCAATTGCTCCCCAACTCTGCCCATTATTGTCATTCATCAACAGTGTGTAGAGTTTCAACGGTCTCATATTCATTTTGTTGCACGCCCCTCCCTCACTTGGGGGGCAAAATTACTTTTGCATTTAATGTGAAATGACCCGTTGGCGGCTAGATAAGCCCAAAGGACGATTTCGGCTGACGTTTTTCGTACGTCACGCCCTACTTTATGGGGTTTTGGGCGGTATAATGATTGCGTCTATTCCCCAAAGCCCTAAAACTTCTATGTAAGCCTTTCTTCTTCATTTCCTCATCAAAAACAAAAGCAAGTGACAGAGAAGGAGAATTTCATCCGCCATTGTCATTGCCGTCAGAGCTCCATTTTCACAGAACTCCCTTCGCTTTCATTGAAGATCCCCCACCTAGGGTTTTAGTACACTCTGTAAGTGCTCCCATTCTTCTTTAGATATCCTTCTCATAGTCAGAGTCTCTTTCTACAGTTATCTTCTTCCTGGGTTTCTACAGTGAAACCCCAACTGATTCCATATGGGAAAACATAGGGCCCTTCCTAGTACCCCCCAGAAAATCTAGGAATTTTGAAGAAAATAAGAAATTCCCAACGACGTTCAGTTCCGTTTAAATGGTGTAGAAGATCTGGGTGAGTACGGGTAAACCAGGGATAAAATTCATATCCCTCTGATCTTCATTATAGAGGGTGATCTTAGGTTTCCTTTGCACCCTTTTTCCCGTGAAGTTTGCAATAGGTGTTCCCTTTGTCCCATGCAACTGTGCCCTAATTTCGTTAGGGTATTGATGGGTACCCTAGCCTTAAACCAGTTGTTAGGCCTAGAGTTGAACTGGTGGGACTTACACTTCCTCCACAGTGTAGTCCCCACGGTTGACAATTCCTATTACTTCAAAGCCAGGAACCCAGACCAGAAGCTTATCACTGACCTCCCTAATTCTTCAAAAGGGGAAGGTGATGATTACCTGGTTGTAACTAGGAATTGGGAGCCCAGAGACGCGGAGGGGAACACAATTGGCTTCTTCTGCTCCACAGCTGCAGGGCGATTACGTTAGTACACAACCCAACTTATATTCAATTCATTGTGCTTGTTTTCCACCCTCTCTGTTTTGCTGATTGATGACATTGTTCCTCTTCATTTTGTTTTGCAGCGAGCAATTTGAATGAGTACGAGCGTTTGAACCACAACCTTCTACACCGTCGTGACATTGCTCTAGCTCTCCTCTTTGATGGATTTGAGCCGACCCCGGTTGGTCTAGGCCGTGATGCTCACGTCCTACTCGGGTACACGCCATCGTACTGGGGAGGAATCAGAAGGGTGGGAGAAGGCCGTACGAGGCGTCCCTGACCCCCAAAGACAGAGCCAACAATACCTCTTGTCCCTGCGGAACGAGGCCGAGCCAGAAATTGCAAAAATTGAGGTAGGGGCAGGGTTACCTGTCCCCGAGCCACGAGAGATCCTCAACAACAGATCACTATAGCCAGCCGACCAATAATTACGACTGCCATTCCCATCATCACACGCCAGGATTACGAGCCAAGCACATCTGGAAGAGGCTCAGAAGAAGAAGAAGAAGAAGAAGAAGAAGAAGAAGAAGAAGAAGAAAATCAAGTCCGTGCTGATCCTGCAGACCCTTCCAACATCAACGTGAGCGACTCATCCTCAAAGGGTTAGTCCCCCTCTCCTCCTCCAAATACAGATATGCTTGCTCAGCCAATCAGGTTACTTGACATATTGGGTCTGGGTGGCTCCACTATAGCAACAACCACTCCTCAAGTCACACCCAATCCTCCTTTTGACCCTGAGCCAAGTCAAAGGAACAAGAGGCTGTTGGAGGCTACTGCTGATGACTCCAACCAGCCTTCCCCCAGCGTTAAAGGATTGAGGGACCAAACACAATGTGATCTGTGTCAAGAGCGACGGTGCAGCCTGCATCCTGGAATCCTACCATGGCTCGCCCCAATGGTACACCTGTTAATGTCTGACAAGGTCACTTCGCCTGATGTCGCCTATGCTATTGCACAGGCTGCACTCCTTCCTGCCGACATGGAGAGAGAAGGATCAAACTTATGATTCGCTCATGAAATCTGCTATGCAGGTCAGCATAGGGGTATTCCTCGCTCCCTTTATCTCGCAGTCCTTATTTTGTTTGTTTTACTTTTACCTCAGTATTTTCTCTTGCTCTGCATCTCGTGCAGATCATGCAAAAGGTATCCGTAGGTTTTGACAACGCTAAGGAGACTGAAAAAGAGTTGAAGAAAGGGGTCTCTTCTCTCCAGAAAAATCTTGAGAAAGCTGAGAGGGACAACGCTTATCACGCGCAGCGCTAGCGTGAGGCTCAGATGGACAATGATAAGCTAAAGGAGGAGAAGGAGGCTGACCAAAGAGAAATTGAGGATTTGAGGCGCCAGTTGGAAGCTGACCAAAGAGAAATTGAGGATTTGAGGCGCCAGTTGGAAGCTGCCAATGCCAAGGCCTCTACTGAATATGATCGGGGTGTGGAGGTTGCCACCCAGGATTATGTCAACTAGATGCCAGCTGTAAAATACCACATCTGGGGAACCAGCTGGCAGAGGTGCCTCACAGTTCTCGATGTTGACAAGTTCTCTCCTCAATGGATGAACATAGAGCTTCTGAGCGAGATTGAGGCTGCTGCTTGTGCTGCCCAAGCCCAACTTGAGCCCCCTCAAGAGCAACCTCTTGTTGGAGATGCATCTGCCATTGTTGACCTCACCTTACAAGAAGGTGATGGCAACGTCACTGAAGCAACTCCTGAAGTTGAGACCACCGATCCCATCTCTGCCACTGTTGCTGAAGAGCACAGTGAAGAGGCCTAGGTGCCTGTGTTAGCTTTTCTTACTTGCTGAAAACATTTAATTATCTTGCTCGGCCCTGCGTGGCCTGTTCAGCCGTATGTGGCCTTTGAATACTCGTATTGTCTGGTTTTTTAAGTTTACTCGTACTTATGTTTGTTGGTTTTAACTTAAGTTTGTTCGTACTTAGTGTAGAGGGGAAAAATCTAGGTATACATCTTCCACGCTCTATGAGATCAACAGTATGCTCCCCTTGTCGAAACCCTAGCACTGCAAGACAATACACGGTGAGAAGCACCCACGCCTCTCATCGGCGATGGGCCCTCCGATGCTTAAGTTAGTATCACGTAGTAAGAGGAAACCCTAATTCACACAAAGCATGTAAATAATGAATGCAACATACCTTTTACCATAGGTTGAATGTCTAATTTATAGACTCTAGTCATTGTACTCCTCTAGGCCTCTCGTGGGAGACCTTTCCAATTAGGATTCGTTCCTAATTGGTTAATAGAGTTTCCTTATACAAGACCTCGCACCGTTTTAGGACTTAATTCCATATTGGACTCTTCGTGCCATTATGGAATCTCCATCCCGATCCCTTTAAACTCAGGATTCGTCCTTTATTACATAAAGGATCTCTCTAGAACCTTCTAGATAGCCATGCCGAGCTATCCTCTGGGGCGATCTAACTGCGCGAGCTACAAACTACGCGGCAAAGCCTTCATCTACTGGCACATGATGGTGCCGAGCTATTAGTAGCTCGGCACTACTACAACTACATCCTTTCGTGATGTTATAGTACGACACATCTATACTCATGGCCCAATTAGCTCGGCATTGCCTTAGGGACCCTTCCCGTGGTACCCCCGAACTACTATACCCTCACGTGGTATTAACGCCGTGCATGTGACGTTGTATTGCTCGGGAAAATACCCCTCACAATTGCTCCCCAACTTTAGTTGTTATCTTATGCTCGGGGATAACGGCTAAAGCTCCATGTACTCCTATTGCTGCCTGTTGCATATTCGTATGTTGTTACACAATCCTTTGGTCGGCATGCACGTTGCCGTTCAATTGATCTGCCCATTGGCCTTTGCTAGGTATTTTTCGATTTTGGGCACGAAGATAGGCCTTACATTGCTTGATGGAATGACGGTGACTTTCTCATAGTCATGGGAAATTTCAAATTCCAGGACGAAGTTGATCGGTAGAGCAATTTTGACTTCCCTCATTTGTTTGGCTCCCCATTTTAGCAGAATTTACTATCGCGTGGCTTTTCCTAAGTGATATTTTAGGCCCATTCAGCGGTTGTCTTTGTTCGTAAACAGAAACGTTAACCAAGAGAGCTCTTCCATACAATGTGATCCCTGGAATTCGTGGTCCAGCATCAGATAAAGCTACGCATGTTCTGCTCAACTTCATCCCTCAGTTCAGCCTCGTTAGACAAAGCCAATGCTAGCACAACATACGTATTTCTGGAGATGATACGACTGCTAGTCATGAAGGCAAAATTCGAATTGCCACTAGAATGCCGCTCCCTTTAGGCGCTAAATGCCTTTAGCCCTTTTCATTATGATCAAACTCTGCCTAAGCGTTTCCATGCTCGGCAAAAGATCTTTCATGCGTTACCCACTGTTGTGATAAATATTCCCATTTGCACTTAGCATTAGCATCGTTCGCTTCTTTCAAGAAAAGTGTCTTCGCACTTGGCATCACTCACTGCTTTTTCGCTTTAAGAAACTTCACATTCTGCCAATGATCTAATCATTCATTGCTTATGTCTAAGTTTGTTCTTAATTAGCAAATTTTAAGCATTACTTGTTGCTTATGTATGAGTTTCTTCATACCCAACACAATTCATAAATATCCTCGTACTTAGTGAATCTTAAGCATTATTTATCGCCATGTGCAAAGTTGTCAAGCATTATCATTGCTTTGAACAACATCCCAAGGTATTTTCCGTACTTGACAATTCAGCTTAATTTTTACCTTCTCAGAAATGCCTAGAAATATCCTTGGCATGTACATGTCAAACAATGGCGTAGGCTTATTTACGTGTAGCGATTTTTTTGCATTGTTCACAGCTCAAAGCCTGAGTGTTCTCGTACTTAGTTAAGAGATCTAAGTTTATTAATACCCAAGTATCTTCGTACTTAGCGAAGTACCCAAGTTTTCTTTGAACTTGGTAGATTTCGAGCATCACTTGTTGTTCATAACTTAAGTATTTTCGTACTTAGGTACCTTACGTGAGTTTGCTCGTACTTAGCAAAATTGAAGCAACATTCGTTGCTTATGGCATAAGTTTATTCATACTTAGCAGCCTCCAAGCAATATTCATTGCTCAAGCCTAATTTTTTCATAATTGGCTCATTTTTATGCAACATTCGCTGCCTAAGCCTAATTTTTTTCGTACTTAGCTTTTTTGTAAGCAATACTCATTGCTTATAGCCCAAGTTTTGTTATACTTTAGCAAATATCAAGCAATTTTCGCTGCTTATTGCCAAAGTATTTTCGTGCTTGGCAATTTTCAAGCAATATTCGTTGCTTAAGCCAAAGTTTCTTCGTACTTGGCTCCCTTCAAGCAATATTCGTTGCTTAAGCCAAAGTTTCTTCATACTTGGCTTACTCGTAATTAGACCAGGCTTAAAAAATGATATAGTAAAAAATAACTTTTTGTGAACAAGATGGAATTTTATTCATAAATCCATCACAAAGCAACTCGTAGCTGAATGAGAGCAATAAGCAATATTTTCTATGGAATTTTGTTCATAAGTCCACTATAGCAACTCGTATCAAAATATAAACTGCAAAAAGTAATTCTATACTTATCTGTATATTCCATGGCATTGGCACTGATTTCCATCCAATTATTTTAGGCGATAGGCTTCAATCCGAGCTATCTCTGTAATTTTGCATGGCCTTCCGTGTTCGGGTGAAGCTTCCCATTCGTGGGATTTTCTTGATTTTGCTCACATTTGACTGACTTCATTCAGCCAAGCTTCAAAAGGCCTTAGCTCTTGTTTGGATGAGTCTATTTGTACTCAGCTATGCAAATCCGAATTTACCCCTGCTTAAATACTTCTGATTTCTCCGCACTTAAGCACAAGTATATTCATACTCAAATTTACAAGCCTAAGTATATTCGTACTTAGCCTTTTTCCAAGTTTAATCATACTTAGAATTTATCAAGTTCGAGCAATTCGTAGCTCAGGCCCCAGTACTCGTACTTGTCCTAATCTAAGTTTATTCGTACTTAATTTGCTTGCCTAAGTGTATTCGTACTTAGCCTGAATTAATTTTATTTGTACTTAATTTTTATCCTAAGTTTATTCGTACTTAGAAATATTTCCAGTTCGAGCAATTCGTTGCCCAGGCCCAAGTATTCATACTTGTCCTAAAAAATTTCAAGCATCGGGTACATACACTTACTGCTCCCCAATATGGAATCAAAATTCCTCGTTTTTGGTTCTATATTCAAATCAATCATGTGTTTCAAGCATGCAACCTAAATTTTTCTCGTAATTTCCTTCAATCAAATCAAAAACTAAAATGCAAAATCATATAAAACACAGAACTTTATTCATAGCTCCTACTAGCACAAAACATGAAACTTTACATGTAGTTCATACTAAGACATGCCACACAACCTTTCACATGGCCCACAAAAGAAATCGGAGGACTGTATTCATAGTTCTTACTCAAAAATAAAATACAGGACTTTATAAGCATAATTACTTAGCTATATATATATTTTTTGATCGGCAAAGAAGTTTTATTTTAACTTGCCAAAGGGTAATTACTTAGTTGTTCACAACACTTCATCAAGTTCTGAATTGTTTCATGGGCTTGGGATAGGAACACCATCTAAGTCTACAAGCCGTTAAGCTCCAATTCTTGCCATACCAACTACCGTATATGGTCCATCCCTCTCACATCTGTTAACTTGCCGAGCAAGTTCTTTAGCTTCACACTCCTTCCGCTCAAAACCTTTTTCCGTAGTCCTAAATTATATATATATATTTTTTATCTAGATTTTCTCCTTCTTTCTCATGGAGGGAGGAGTCTGCGGTCTACACCTTTATTCGTTGGGAAAATTATCGAAATAGTCCCTGTAGTTTCACCTGAGTCTCGATTTAGTCCTTCTAGTTTCAATTGCACTCCAACGAACCCTGTAGTTTCAATTTTGGTCGATTTTGGTCCAATTGATAACATCCGTTTGCAAAGTTGACAGAAAATTGAATTTGGGGTTTTTTTTAAGGGGTAAACATGACTTTTCGCCCATCCTTCTTCTTTCCCAATTTGTTGTGTATTTCCTTGGAGCAAAAATGGAGCAAAACACCAGAGACAAAAAAAAAAAAATCAATTTTGTAAGAAAAACCTCTCACTCTCTCTCTCTCTCTCTCTTTATATATATATATATATATATATACTCCACGGTTCCAGTCAGGGATCCCTGATTGGAGCCTTTGGGGTGTTTTTTTTGTGTTGCAAATTGTTTTGAGAAAATCCGATCCGTCCAATGTGTTCAAAAGGTGTTTTCCAAGGTCCAAGCCGGAAATCTTCAAAAAAATAATACCGGGAAGGGCTTGATCCAAGCAGTTTTTCGCAAAAATTGTATATTTACAGTTTTGCGAAAAACTGCTTGGATCAAGCCCTTCCCGGTATTTTGTTTTGGAGATTTCCCGCGTGGTCCCTTGAAAACACTTCTGAACACATTGGACGGCTCGGATCGTCAAAAAAATGCTCGGATCATGGAGGTCCGGAGTCCGGAGGAGAAGCTTACCCTATATAAGCTTACCCTCCATGATCCGAGCATATTTTTGACGATCCGAGCCGTCCAATGTGTTCAGAAGGTGTTTTCAAGGGACCACGCGGGAAATCTCCAAAAAAAATACCGGGAAGGGCTTGATCCAAGCAGTTTTTCGCAAAACTGTAAATATTTTGCGAAAAACTGCTTGGATCAAGCCCTTCCCGGTATTTTTTTTTTTTGAGATTTCCCACGTGGTCCCTTGAAAACACCTTTT
Organism: Vaccinium vitis-idaea; assembly: GCA_963854785.1. NCBI lineage: Eukaryota > Viridiplantae > Streptophyta > Magnoliopsida > Ericales > Ericaceae > Vaccinium > Vaccinium vitis-idaea. Next base: position 18,936,108 of record OY978220.1, read on the forward strand.
GAGCACATTGGACGGCTCGGATTTTCCAAAAACAATTTGCAAAACAAAAAAAATGGGATTTTCCTTCAATCCGGGAGTCCGGATAGGAAAATCCCCTATACATATATATACACCACACTTCAAATCCAAGATCCCGGATTTTAATAAAATCCACACCTCATTGATCCCGATCGAATTTCGACGATCCGAACCGTCCAATGTGTTTAAAAGGTGTTTTCAAGGGTCCCCATGAGAAATCATAAAAAAAAAAATACCGGGAAGGGCTTGATCCGAGCCGTTTTTCACAAAAACTGTATAACGGTTCGGATCGTCGAAATTCGATAGGGAAAGTGGAGGTCCGGATTTTTTAAAATCCGGGCTCCCTGACTGGAAGTGGACTCTCTCTCTCTCTCTCTCTCTCTCTCTATATATATATACAGAGGCCCGATCTAGTCCGGGAGTCCCGGATCCGGGACTCCACCTTCCCAATATTTTTTTGACGATCCGAGCTGTCCAATGTGTTCAAAAGGTGTTTTCAAGGGTCCATGCGGGAAATCTTCAAAAAAAAATACCGGGAAGGGCTTGATCCATGCAG
>OY978220.1:18936881-19039381 GCA_963854785.1 Vaccinium vitis-idaea
ATTGAGCGGTTCGGATCGTCAAAATTTGATCCGGAAAGTTGAAAAAGGGGGAGGTCCGCACCATATTTTGGTTAAGGGATCCCTTAAGGGATCATTATCCTATATATATATATATATATATCCTACCCTGTTACCTCCCTCCATTACTGAGTTACCATCCACTAACACATTAATTACACACACCAAACTCTGACCATTCAAATGAAAAAAAACTCTGTGAAGTGAAGCGAATAACCAAGCTTCTCGCCACCTATTGGTTTTCCATCTCACCGTCGGGCACAAGCTCATCATCAGATCCCACCTATTGGTTTTCCCAAACAAAACGGCAAACAACGAAGCTCTGTGAAAAAAAACCTGTCTATCATGGGTCTCTCTCCATTCGTCCTATCCAAGCCGATTGATTTCGCCGGAGTGATATTTGATTGGCACGTCGCCGTAAATACATTGATGGGAACTTCCTGATCTACATAGTACATATAGATTTCATTGAAGTTTTGGAAATTTAGAATTATTTATTTATGGCGTATTTAAATTTTCAATTTATGGGTTCTGAGATTTGGGGTTTTCCATTAGAAGACCTCGACAACTAATTTGGCTCGGAGATGAAAAAATAGAGAGAGATTTGTGGTGTTGATGGAAGCTGTTTTAACTAGTGAGAGATGGGCTTCATTTGTAGGGCTTCATCTTCCACATTTGGTAAGGCGAGTAAAGATGGATGTCGTCAATGTTTGGTCACCGGTGATGGTCTTGTGAGACTCGGCCACGACTCTCAGAAACCGGAGATTCCGCTTCGCGGTAGCCACTAGATCTATGCCGAGACTCACCGCCGCCTCCTCCGCTATCTCGCTGAGGCTTCTTGCTGAGCCGCCGTCGGAGACGCCGCCATCGCCACTAACCACCGCCGACATTTTTGGCGTTGAGACGCAGGGACTCGAGAATCATAACAATCACAGGCCTTTAACGGACAGTCGGACACAAGGCATGAACAAATCCATGTGCAGGGTAGGAGATATATATATATATATATATATATATATATATAGAGAGAGAGAGAGAGAGAGAGAGAGAGAGAGAGAGAGAGAGAGAGGTTTTTTTACAAAATGAATTTTTTTTTTGTCTCTGGTGTTTTGCTCCATTTTTGCTCCAAGGAAATACACAACAAATTGGGGAAGAAGAAGGGTGGGCGAAAAGTAATGTTTACCCCTAAAAAAAGCCCCAAATTGAATTTTCCGACAACTTTGCAAACGGACGTTATCAATTGGACCAAAATCGACCAAAATTGAAAATACAGGGTTCGTTGGAATGCAATTGAAACTAGAGGGACTAAATCGAGACTCGGGTGAAACTACTGTTAACTTGCCAAGCAAGTTCTTTAGCTTCACACTCCTTCCGCTCAAAACTTTTTTCCGTAGTCCTAAATTTTATATATATTTTTTATCTAGATTTTCTCCTTCTTTCTCATGGAGGGAGGAGTCTGCGGTCTACACCTTTATTCGTTTGGAGACTTCGACGTCTCTTGGAGAATTCTCCTTCCTGTCTCGGGGGAATTTCTTGATCCTCCTCCTCGATACCAACTCTGAGATAGTACTGCTTCTATTTTTTATTTTTTTTTAGCAAATCTTTTGTATTCTGTTAAGTTTGTTCAAACATTCCAACAAGCCTAAGTTATCCCATATTTAGCAATTTCTTAGCACTAATCATTGCTACAACATAAGTTTATTTGTACTTTCGCAAAAGGCCCTCTAGCATTATTCACTGCTATAAGCCTTTTAGCATTATTCATTGCTATTCGTCTAAATCTTTTTCATTGCTAAATTTCTTTTTTTTGAAAAGCGAAGAAAGATTTCATTAATCCCAAGGGAGCCAAAGATGAAATCAGTACAATAGGAAAAGAAATGCATTGAGAGAGGTTCGGAATCACTCCTACTACTGCTACTCGCAAATACTTAACCTACGTCCCCACCTCTCGATTTTTAAATAAGAAATGCACCATGTTGGTAAGTGTAGACACCCCGATTTTGAACCCAGGATGCACTCGAGCATTCCCGATGATGAAATAGACCAATCGTGCATACCTCGAGGCTAAGAACAAGGCTTGAACTCACCGAACCACCCTAAACCATTCTAAACTCTCCTAGAACAACCTTAAACCAACCAAAATGACCAAAATACCATTCAAACCATCCATAAACCATTTCAAAATAAACCCAAGCCTACATCATCTTCTAGTACATTCAAAACCTTCTTTATTGATATATAATACGTCTCAATCCATTTTGAAATGAGGGAGATGTGTCCGTTTTACCAAAATGACTTATTTTCCCGACCGTTTGAGGGTAAAATGGTCATACATTTGGATGTATAAATTTTATGGATTCCAAACCACTTGGGTTAGAAATTAGACTCAACAAGCTTTCCAACGCTTCAAACCACGCATGAAACGGAGTTCGATAGCACCCGGGGCGGCCCCACAAAGTTTTACCTTTTGAGCAACAACCTTGAGCGCTCAAGCCCTGGACCTTGAGCGCTCAAACCAAAAATCCCACCTTGAGCGCTCAATCCCATGGCTTTGAGCGCTCAACTCTGATCCAGATCAGTTTTCTGCAGAACATCTAATCATGATATTCTCTGCAAGAGGAGCGTCTACCTATGTTTTCTACTGCCTAAATACACTTCCTAGACCCTTGAACATCTCCTCAATCACCCCCGAAACCCAATTCAAAAATTAAACCCATTTTCCTCCCATTTCTCTCTCTATATAAACCTCCTCCACTCCCTCACTCACAAGTTTTGGCTGCCCCTACTGCCATTTTCTCCCCCCATCAGATCAAACCCACTCTCTCTCATCACTTCAATCACGTTTTAGCCTCTCTCTCCTCCATAGCCACCATCCTCCATCATCTTCAACCTCCAAAACACCCAAAAACCTTCTTTAAAAGGCCTACAACACATGGGTCTTTGAGAAACCAACTACAACAGCCCCTCTCTCACTCTAATAAGCCATTTACAGCCCATACACTCCATCAATTTCGTCCAAACCTAGCTCTTCCATCAAAACCCACCTCATCCAAGCCAAAATCACCATTTTAAGCTCAAATCCTCCATCATCCACTCAATCAATCACTCAATCACACTCCTCTGTCCAAAATACTTCATCTATAGCCCATAAACACAGCCACTACCCATCCATTCATCAAACCACAAGTTCAAGCCTTGATCATAGCCGAAAAGGTAGAAAATCATGTGAAAATCACTGTTTTGGTCTTGCTGAGGGAGACCAGTGGGCTCATTCAAGTTCCTCATACTTGAAATGAGCCTACAAGGTCTGAAAAGTATCAAGAAAAGCATTTTTAAAACCTGTTATTTTGGTAGGATTGAGCGCTCAAGCTCAAGGCCTTGAGCGCTCAATCTGTTTTCTAACAGCTTACAAATCTTGTTCTGCTTTGATGATGGATCAGAGATTAATATGCATGAGCTGTGTGTGTGTGTTGAAATTAGTTTGATCCTCTTCTGTTATCTATCAAGAATCATCAAACTCGATTTTTAACACATCATTTACTTTCCAAAATTCTTCAAAGTCCATGCTTCTGTCCAGTTTTGGGAAAATAAAGTATAATCATTTATTTGGGGTTGTTTGATCATCCAATGTCATGTTATAGCAGAATTTGGCGACCTGGAAGTGGCTTGAGCGCTCAAGGCCTTACCCTTGAGCGCTCAATCCACTTTGAGCGCTCAAACCCCAACAGAAAGTTAGTCACAGTGTTTCAGCCATAACTTTTTACTCCGAACTCCGTTTTCAACGTATTATATATCAAAACGTAGATAATTTGAAGGGCTACAACTTTGTAGTTTTATATTCTTCCTGATTATGTCTCAAAGGCTTCCAAAAAATGTAAATAATGTTGGAAAGTCAAATAATTTTGCTCAATATGGTGTTCTAAGTCCTATTTCTCTCTTTCATTGTCATTTTCTTTGTTTATATCATTCCACCATCGCATTGTACATTGCACAAGCATCCACCATCACTTGGTTCGTATTTGAATACTTGTTTATGTGTTTTCCCATTCTCATACTCCCCGTTATTTGCTCAAAATCGAATTTCAAATATCTTCAAAATCCCACAAATATCGAGTAGAGACCGGTTCATGGACCGGGCGAGAGGAGTGCCGTAAAACCCTTCCCCTCTCGTAACCAAACCCCCGAATCCGAGAAATCTTTGGTTCTGCCATGATCAGTGAAATCTTTTTCAAATGGGCAAATGAGTCATATTTTTGATCGGTTTCTCGGGTTCGGACCTCAAATCCGGGTGGCGACTCTAACAATCACAATCTTTTCAAACGCGAAAACGCACCGTTTTCCAGTGGGCCGTCCACAGTAAGATACCAACGCACCTAATTTGGCCCAGTCCGAAAATACAACTTTCAATACATCAAATATAACCCACGCCCCTGCGACTCCCAAAACAAGTTGTAAAAGCAATAAAGCCCATTAAACACACCTTAACCCCCTGCAACAACACCCAAACACCATCTCTGGCCCGAAGACGTTGAAGCTCCATGCACCCACCTTGGCAGCATTAAACTAAACCCCTACTAAGTAGATATTCAGCTGTTACAAGCACAAATTGCCCACCCAAAATATTGTGTTCCCCATGCACTCCACCTGCTGAAATCAAAAGCACCAATAGAATAGTGATGCTACAAATACCCACGCCCAGTGCACTGCCCAAGAAAACCAAGATGCCGGAATTTCCCCTACCAAAAAAACACCAAAAACGAGCAGCTTATCCGCCTCTTCGCCACTGCGGCGCCACCGGAAAACCAGCCCACATTCGCCATCTCACCTGGCTGCCCCTAAGTCACCGTCACCGTCACCGTCACCATCACCGTCACCGCTTGTGAACACCACCTAGAACCGCCTCTGTGAACACCACCTTGAACCGTCACTAAGCCACCGTCACCGCTTGTGAACATCACCTAGAACTGCCTCTGTGAACACCACCTTGAACCGCCCCTAAGCCACCGTCACCGCTTGTGAACATCACCTAGAACCGCCTCTTTGAACACCACCTTGAACTGCTTGTGAACACCACCTAGAACTGCCTCTGTGAACACCACCTTGAACCGCCTCTGCCTACTCCTAAAACTGTGAACACCACCATCACCCGTGGGGCCACCCAAAGCCGACGACCCACACAGAGAGGAGCAATAGCCTAACACCGCCGCGAACCGCCTCCAACCACTTCCAGATCCGGTCGCCCACACCTGCAAAAAAAAGAAAGAAAAGAGGAAGAGAGAGAGAGAGAGAGAGAGAGAGAGGGAAGAGATAAAGCCCGGGGGGAGGAGAAAAGGAGGCGCCGCTCCCCCCCCCCCCCCCCCCCCCAGGTAGGCGGAGATGGAGATTTTAGAGTTTAGAGAGAGAGAGAGAGAGAGAGAGAGCTATAGAATTTGTTCAAGATGCATTCTCATTGCTAAATTTCTTCATACCTAGTGGAGCATTTATTCACACATACTCTTCGAGCCTACTCGTGCTCGACAAATTACATAAGTTTATTCGTACTTAGGTAAAAGCCCAAGTGTATTTGTTCGTTTTTTTATTTTTTTTATTTTTGCATTATTCGTTGCTATTGGCCTAAGTGTATTCAAACTTTGCCCTTAAGTTTTTTCAAACTTAAACTGGATTCCAGTCATTGTTCACTGTTGTGGCTTAAGTTTATTCATACTTAGCCAGATTTTCAAGTTTACTCGTACTTTCGTCAACAATATCTGCTCCCCAATATGAAGGTAAGGAGCTTTTGGTCCATATTTAGCTAGCTTTTTCCAGGACCGAACAAGTATAACAAACATATACTAGAGATAAGTTCATTCAATTCAAAACAGAATTTTATTCTACCAAGCAAATATTAGCTTTATCGAAGTAACTTCCTCAATGCCGAACACCCATCGGTGCACCTCCCTGTTGTACCTTTTAACTGCTCCTGGTAAGGTGCAAGTTTTACCAGTATCTTTTCTATTTCCCGACCTTTCGTGTCAAGCCATAGTTTCAGCGCTTGGATCTCGCACTCACTCTTTCTCATGCTGAGTGAGTTCCTTCAAAGTCTCTTTCTTTGTCTCTGAGACTTTTTTCGTAGTCCCGAACAGTTCTTGCCATGGACTTTGATCTATCTCTAGAAGCAAAAAATAAAATAAACTAAAACAAAAAATATATTAAAGACGGTTCTGACCTTTTTTTATTTAATCCGTTCCAGCCGTGGCCTCCGGTCTTGAAGCCGAACTCGTGATTTTTTGTCGCGACGCGGGTGTTGTGGTGCGTGGTCCTCTCACTACAAGAAAATGTGGCTTTACCGGCAGTTTTTTTACCAGCGGTAACCAAACCGCCGGTAAAAGGTACCATTCCCGGCGGTAATCCTAAATTGCCGCAAAAAATGATTTCCCTTGCGGTTTTATTACCGGCGGTAAAAACTTAAATTTTAATATAAATAAATTTATTTCCTAAATATAACCAAAAAGTTTGGGTGGTCGGGTGGTTAGGTGTCGGGTCTCTATGCAAAGGGTCGCGGGTTCGAAACTTGGCGAAACAATTTTTTTTTCCGGAAATAACCTTTACCGGCGGTAATGAAACCGCCGGCAAAAGTCGACTACTATTACCGGCGGTAGATTATCGCCGTTTATCTTTTTCAGACGGCCATTTGGACGGCGGGCGATTTTTTGCATTTTTACCGCCGGAAATACTTTTCCCGGCAGTTTTGGGACTTTTCCGGCGGTTTTCTAATGCCGGGAATAGTCATTTTTCTTGTAGTGTCTTCTTCCCAAGAACCTTAATACGCTTTTTAGTATGTTCCTGCTTGCCACTTGTGCACTTGGATCGCCGAATTGATCAACTTCCTCTTCATAGTAAAACTTTAGGCCCACAAGTATAGACGCATATTAATACATTGCCTACACTTCTTGAACCTTCTGGTCACGACCTCTGTGATGAACCTCTTCACAAAAACCTACGGCCTAACCCCCAATGAAAAAATCCGCAATCCCCACATCCAAACAACTCATGATGACTCTCAAAGAGTGCAAGAATTTAGAGGATGGAAGGAATTACACCCTCATACAATGACGTGTAACGGTGCAATTAATATCGCAACAACGCCGCCAGGTGCAATCCCACAGGATTGCGAACCACAAGATATAATATAGTACTGAATGCCAACTCCGTTCCATCGATTTTGCCCTATGAGACTATCGAAATAAGCAACTCATGGAATCATTTTAAAAATCAACCCGACAACTCGGCTTTGCTTGGATCCAACGACTGAAATAGCAATTATTGTCACTTTTTCCTTGACCCGTCTCTTAGAGCTTTGGGAACAAATTTTCTACCTCCCGTGGACATCCTTTCAGATATTTTGATTTCTCCTCCGCGATTATTCATTCGCCGATCTAGATTTTTCATCTGATGTTTTCATTCGCTCAAGACTTTTCTCGTAATCTTGAGTTTGTACACTTTCTAATATAGATTTTCTCCTTGTCGCACACTCTCGTTTGTGCGCATCTTGCGTTGCTTTCTTCGTAGCACTAAGCGCACACGACATTTTATCACTATCGTCACCTTCACGTGGTGTTTTGTGCTTTGATCCAATATTGTTGATCTTCTTCAGATTTCTTTTCCCACAGACGGCGCCAATTGTAGAAGGGAAGTATACATCTTCCACACTCTATGAGATCAACAATATGCTCCCCTCGCCGGAACCCTAGCACTGCAAGACAATACACGGTGAGAAGCACCCACGCCTCTCGTCGGTGGTGGGCCCTCCGATGCTTAAGTTAGTTTCATGTACTAAGAGGAAACCCTAATTCACACAAAGCATGTAAATAATGAATTACAGCGTACCTTTTACCATAGGTTGAATGTCTTATTTATAGACTCTGGTCATTGTACTCCTCTAGGCCTCCCGTGGGAGACCTTTCCAATTAGGATTCGTTCCTAATTGGTTAACAGGGTTTCCTTATACAAGACTTCGCATCGTTTTAGGACTTAATTCCATATTGGACTATTCGTGCCATTATGGAATCTCCATCCCAATCCCTTTAAACTCGGGATTCGTCCTTTATTACGTAAAGGATCTCTCTAGAACCTTCCAGATAGCCATGTTGAGCTATCCTCTGGGGCGGTCTAACTGCGCGAGCTACAAATTGCGCAACAAAGCCTTCATCTACTGGCACATGATGGTGCCGAGCTATTAGTAGCTCGACACTACTACAACTACATCCTTTCGTGATGTTACAGTACGACACAACCATACTAATGGCCCAATTAGCTCGGCATTGCCTTAGGGACCCTTCCTGTGGTACGCCCAAACTACTATAACCTCACGTGGTATTAACGTCGTGCACGTGACGTTGTATTGCTCGGGAAAATACCCCTCACACTTAGCCAACTTAGTCTGCAATTGTTAGTGCATGCCTTACCTAAGTGTCTTCATACTTAGGAGTTTGTGCCAAGTTTTTTCGTACTCAGAATATTGCAATAATCGTTGCAATCCTTGTCTTCTTAAGTGTCTTCATACTTAGGAGTTTATGCCAAGTTTTTTCGTACTTGGTCATTCGCAATATTCGTTGTAATCCTAAGTTTTTTCATACTTAGGAAGGAAAAAGGTCTAAATTAATCCAGATGCTAAGGGTATACTCGTATACTCTCTACTCCCGAATAGGAAGCAAAAAATTCAAAGGCATTTTTGGTTCGTATTCACAATTGTAGATAAACAAAACAATTCTATTGATATTGCAATTCTAATAAAAAAAAACAAGAAAAACAATGTCAAAATAATTAATGTTGGTGATTTCATTCGTAATCCCAACTAAAAATCAATAAACAATGTGAATATATTTGTATTCATCTTAAAAAGGATGTGACTATATTCCTAATCACAAAGACTAGCAAGTTATTGATAGAATTTTCTCAAATTCTACACGTTCCAAGGTCGTGGAACTGGATCTCCATCCAGGTCGACCAAATGATAGGCCCCAACACCAGCATTCCCAACGATCTTGTACGGGCCTTCCCAGTTCGGCCCCAGCTTCCCGTCTGTGGACACTTTAGTATTAGCCAATACTTTTCTTAGAACAGAGTCTCCTACCTTAAATTTCCTTGGCTGCACTTTCTTGTTGTAGCTCCTTCGTAGCTGCTCTTGGTACGCCGCCATGGTTATTAATGCATGTTCTCTCTTCTCCTCAACTAGGTCTAGCTGCTCGGCAAGGGCATTAACGTTGCCACCTGATTCTACCAAAGCAGTTCGGTTGGTCGGCAGACCCACCTCAAGTGGTATGACTGCTTCTGTACCATAAGCAAGGGAGTACGACGTCTCTCCCGTAGATCTCCTTGGAGTGGTTATGTACGCCCAAAGGACAGCTGGCAACTCCTCTGGCCACTTTCCCTTCTTGCTTTCCAACCTCTTCTTAAGACTCTTAAGGAAAGTCTTATTAGAGGCCTCTTGTGGACGTCGCTCCACCGGATAGAAACTATTGTTTTGAAAATAGAGTCGCCACCCAGGTTTTTATTTTTGGAAAAATAGATTTAATACCCGAGAAACCGTTTTGAAAATGATTTAGAAAATAATGTGATTCTCGCGATTGAAAACAATTTGAAAACCAAAGATCGTTTTGGATTCGAGAGCCAAGTTACGAACAGGGAAGGGTTTTAAGGCACCCTGCTTGCCCGATTAAAAATTAGTCTTTACTAAAAAATTGTGGGATTTTTAGAAAATATTTTAATGCTAAACTTTATCCAATAAACAATTAAATCATGCAAAACAAGTAATTTAAATATTAAAATGAACAACAATTAATGCGATCAAGTAAATGACAGTAAGTAATAAAAATGAAAACCATTTTTCTCAAACTGTTCATAAAAGAAAATGATTTAAAATTTCAATTTTTCAAAAGAAAGAGTGCCTACGGCACCCAAAGTGTACCGTGTGGTACAGAAGGTGTGCCGTGCGACACTATTTACCAATCCAATGGTCATATTTTTGAAAGTGCGCCGTACAACACTCCAAGTGTACCGTGCGGCACTGTTTTCTTTACAAACAGCTTGAAATTTGCTTTTCGACAAGAATTGAATTGGAGGCACATATGAAGCATGAAACTTAATTGAAACAGATTACTTTGAACTGGAAAATGATATGTTTGAGTAGAAATTGTTCCTCATGGGATTGCTCCACACGACGCGTAAATTTCATCATATGACGCAACCGGGAGGTCATGAATCAAACTGATTTTTTATGTAACATGGGCATACCAAATGTGGAAATGATATAGAAGATCACCCCACACTTGGTACCCCTCCCCTCAGGGTACCAAAATTATGAACTCCAGCGAAACGAGATCGTACCTCCGGTTTGAACCTCACGGAATGAAACGCCTTCTTGATCCTTTTAAAGCACGGCTTGGATCTCCTTTGTACCTCAACTCATCTCTAATATAGTAATGAGGATGCCTGGTTTTTGGATTTAAGGAGATACGGGACGACAAAGGTGCGGTTTCGGGACTGGGAAACAGAGTACTTGGTTTTTGGATTGGGTTATCTTGGATAAAGCTTTGAAGGTTGTTTTCTGGAGTGGCGAAGGAGAGTAATGAATGAGTAGAATGTGAGTATAGTTATGGACATAGTTTAGAAGAGTTTAACCATGGTTTTTCCTTGTTTTTTCCATTGTTCTTCTTGGCAAAACCAATCAGTATATATATAGGCGTAGGAACCGATTGATTATCATGTAAACTTGGTACCCACTCCAAGAAATCATTGCTATACCATAGCCTTTTCTGTTTGAAAGAAACCATGATGAGTTTGGGGAAGAAAAGTCAACATTTTAAGCTGCTGGACATTGCAGATTCGATTTGATGTATGACAGTGTCATGCGGCACTGCAACTGTGCCGCGCGGTACACAAACTGTGCCGTATGGCACACTTCCACCGCCAATGTAAAAAAAAATGCCGTGCATGACTGTTGGAGCACTGTAAGTGAGAGATGAGTGCCGTGCGACACTGTTGACTTCATTGACTTGAAGAATTTCATTCCGAGAGGTTTTCTGGGCGTCTCTTTTCATCATCGGGGATTAAAATGTGTACGAGGGTCAAATTTGGGGTGTCTACACCTCTGCTTGCCCATTGATCTGTGGATAGGCTAGAGTGGAGTAGTAATTTTTGATGCAATACTGGGAACAGAAAGCTTTGAACTTTTTTCCAAACTGGGACCCGTTATCCAAGATGATGGAATATGGGACCCCAAACCTTGTTATGATTTTATTCCAAACAAATTTTTCCACCATGGCCTCTGTGATTTTGGCCAATGCCACTCCCTCCATCCATTTTGTAAAGTAGTTTGTGCCAATAAGGAGGAATTTACGTTTCCTTGTTGCCATGGGGAGAGGACCCACAATGTCCAATCCCTACTGTGCAAATGGCCATGGACTAGTTAAGGGCAAGCGATCTTCTGCTGGTGCTCGGATCAGAGGTGAATACCTCTGTTACACTTGATAGCCGATATCCCTTTTAGGAATGATCAGCGTAGGTGCACTGGTCAACCTACTCTTCAACTCCTGAAATACCTTCTCACACTTGTCAGTCCATTTGTACTTGACACCCTTCCGAGTCAGTCTGGTCATAGGCTTGGCTAGAGTAGCGAAATCCAGGATAAATCTTTTGTAGTATCCTGCTAATCCAAGGAAACTGCAAATCTTGAACACTGAAGTCGGTCGCTTCCAGTTCAGCACAGCCTCCACTTTGCTGTCGTCAACCGCTATACCCTCTTTAGACACCATGTGCCCTAAGAACTTTATCATTTCTAGCCAAAACTCGCATTTACTTGCCTTGGCATAGAGTTGGTTGTCCCTAAGTACGTGCTATTTTGAGGTGTCCTTCATGCTCCTCTCTGCTGGCAGAGTATATCAGGATATCTTCAATGAACACCACCACAAATCTATCTAGATAGGGTTGGAATGTCTTGTTCATGAGACACATGAATACTACTGGAGCGTTAGTCAGACCAAACGGCATGACTACAAACTCAAAGTGTCCGTATCTGGTTCTAAAAGCGGTCTTTAAGAATCTCCTCATCTCCTATCCTCAACTGGTGATACTCGAAGTGTTGTCAACGGGTTCCATTAGGGGCAAAAGCCGTTATTATCTTCTAATGACAGTCTATGACTGCTCGATGACTTAATAACCAGTCCATTCCCATGATCACGTCGAAGTCAGTCATCTCGATCACACGCAAGTCGCAAGTTAGTCGAATGTTAGTCACTTCTTTCTCGCACCCTCTACAGACTAAGTTAAATGGTATCTTACCCCCTAAAGGTGATGTTATCGTCGTGCTATTCCATAAGGGTTCAATCTCTGATCCCAAAAAAAGATACGCATGCAGAAGATATAAACGAATGCGATGCTTCAGAGTCAATACTGAATAGCAGTAGCGTACCTTGGATCACAGAAGGTCATGTTCCTGATCCTCGGCCTGCAGTGCAAATATGCGACCTCCCGCATTCTGTTGTGCCTTATCTAGCTGTTTTCCATTCCACTAGTTCAGAAGCGCTGGCCTAACGATCTGCTGCATCAACTGTTTCCCTAAGTTCTGGTACTACTGGGGTGGCTGGTTCCCATAGCTTATCTGTTCGTCCTTTCTAGGGTGGGGGCAGTTGCGACTGATGTGTCCATATCCAGAGCAATTACAGCATCGCAAGTTGATTGTCACGTCCCATCCCTGGTGGTCCTTGCCTGAAGTCATTTCTCTTCCAACTCTGATTGTTAGGCTGGACAGGGTTAGTTTTCGCAGGGTAGGGTCCACAGTTGCTACCAGTGTTGCTGTTCTGATGGGTCCGGATTGGTCCGCTACTTCCTCCTCCTTGCTTCCTACTGCGGAAGTCCATCTCCTCTCGCTCTAACCTCAGTGTGTAGTTCACCACAACGACATAAGTGGCTAGTCCGAGTCCCACAACAGTCTTGCAGGTAGAGCCAAGTCTCCACTTAAACTTCCTAGCCTTTGCATCCTCAGTCGGGATTAGGGCAGAGGCATAGCGAGATAGCTCTTCGAACTTTGCGGCAAACTGGGTTACAGTCATTGAGCCTTGCTGTAGATTATGAAATTCTAGAATCTTGGCTTGCTTGACTGGAGCAGGAAAGTACTACCTCAGTCCCAATTTTATAGTCCCTTTTGGGAGTTCGTGCCACTTTTCAAAGTGTTATATCTTATAATCTACAATGTTTTAGGTGATTTTGAACACTTTGTTTATTAGATTAAATCAAGATCTATCAAACAAGATCCATATTACATATAAAATGTATTACCAATTGAAAGATATAATCATTTTTTTATCCGGTTAGGATAGAACGAGGGACTATAAAATTGGGACGGAGGGAGTACTTGTCTAGGAACAGATGTTCAAATTCCTCAAATGTCATGGTCTCAAATGTCATGGTGGCGACATTGTGAATGGTCTCAATTAGTTCCTACTAGTATCGAGCTTCTCCTTGCAGTTGATAGGATGCAAGCGCTAAGCAGTGTCCAGAATAATCTTAATGTCTTTTAGCCAGTCTTCTGCCACAGTCGGCTTAGGCTCTCTGTCGAAAACAGGGGGTCGGCGTTTGCAAAACTCATTCATAGCTTACATACAGTTCATTGGGCCAAGTGGGTTATTGTTAGTCGAGGGTCTGTTAGCATTGAGTGCAGCAATGAATGCTTGCATCAGCTAAGCTATGGCAGCACCATTAGTCCCGTTAGAAGTGTTTTCCCCATTTTCCCGTCCGTTCCGTGTGTTCACCATCTATGAGTTAAAATTTGTTGGGGGTATCAGTCTAGAATATTTTGCCAAAAATTTTAAATTGCACAAAGTGTTTTAAGCTAAAATGCAAATTTTCATTGAGAATCGAGTCATTACACGACAATGGCTCAATGCTAAATACATAGTACCAAAATGCGGATCATACCAAGTACTACCATCCTACTACACCACCACTAGGATCAGATGTCAAGTCCTACTACATCAGCGACTACAATCAGCTTATTCTATTCCTAATATGCTAGTACATACTATTGGTGGTGGTGTGGGTGAAAATGAGCCTGTAGAGCCTACTTGTGAGCATGCTCAGCACGGGTCAGTTCATCCTTCTGGCACTGCTGGAATAGCACAAAGACCTAGTCTGGAGTGAGAGATGGCTCCTCCTCAACTGGGTCTAGCAAGGCATCTCAAAACAGTACGGTTCAAGAACAAAGGGTGGAATGTTAGACATAGTAAGGTCAAATTGGTTAGTCGGGTCAATCGAAGCTGGCAGGGGTGGCAACTACTCCATAACAAGAATCTCATAGAGCTCGCAGGCTAGAACTGGGTCATACACAACCCTAGGTCGGTAGAGTATAACTAGTGTCGAGTTTGGAACCACAAACGGTCGGTACAGAGACGGATTGGGATCAACTAACTAGAGTAGAGGTAGTAGCCTCGGTAGGTGGGTACAGTGAACTGTTTGCCAGAGTCAGAAGCTAAGTAAAAGAAAGTCCCGCTGTATACTCCTCCCCAGGCAGGGTAGTGAAAGCAGCCATATCCTACAAGAGGAAAGAAATCCAGAGTCAGAAGCTGAGTAAAAGAAAGTCCCGCTACATACTCCTCCTCAGGCAGGGTAGTGAAAGCAGCCATATCCTACAAGAGGAAAGAAATTATATATTAGACTAATATATATATATATATAGGATCCCGTTCTACTAAGGACTCCCTCAAACTCGTAATTTGCGGACCTCATGGATCGAAATCGAATCTCGACGATCCGAACCGCTCAATGTGTTTAAAACGTGATTTTAAGGGTCACCGCGAGGATTTGTCCAAAAAAAATACTCGGAAGGGCTTCATTTGAGCATTTTTCAATAAATTATATATGTACGGTTATTATGAAAAACCGCTCGGATGAAGCCCTTTCGGGTATTTTTTTTTGTGATTCCTCGGGTTGGCCATGGAAAACATGTTTTAAACACATTGAGCGGTTCGGATCGTCGAAATTTGGTCCGGAAAATCAAAAAAGGGGTGGTCCTCACGGAGGAGATCTTTGAGGGAGTCCTCAATAGAACATCTTCCTATATATATATATACATATGCGAAATCTTTCCCATCAGGTATACCTGATGGGCTTCCCATCAGGGACTCCTATTTCCCGATCAAATTTTCACGATCCGAACCGTCCAATATGTTTAAAAGGTGTTTTTAAGGGTCCCCGTGAAAAATCAGTGAAAACAAATACCGGGAAGGGATTGATCCAATCAGTTTTCGATAAAAACTATATATATGCATTTTTATCGAAAACTGATCGGATCAAGCCCTTCCCGGTATTTTTTTCACTGATTTCGCGCGTGGACCCTTAAAAACACTTTTTGAACACATTGGACGGTTCGGATTATGAAAATTTGATCGGAAAATAGGAGAATTGGAGGGCTCCCTGATGGGAAGCCCATCAGAGAGTCCTGATTGGAAGCTCACTGAATATATATGTAGATATAGGGTTAGCTTCTAATCCGGACCTCCTTGATCCAAATATTTTTTTGACGATCCGATCCGTCCAATGTGTTCAGAAGGTGTTTCCAAGGGACCACGCGGGAAATCTTCAAATATAGGCAAATTTTCTGGTAAGGACCTCCCGTAAATAAGAAAAATGTAATTTTTTCACGTTAAAAATTGTTTTTGGGAAATCCGAACCGTCCAATGTGTTCAAAAGGTGTTTTCAAGGGTTCACGCAAGAAATCTTCAAAAAACAATACCGGGAAGGGCTTGATCCAAGCAGGTTTTTGTAAAACTGTAAATATACAGTTTTTGCGAAAAACTGCTTGGATCAAGCCCTTCCCGGTATTTTTTTTTTTAAGATTTTCCGCGTGGACCCTTGAAAACACCTTTTGAACACATTGGACGGTTCGGATTTCCCAAAAACAATTTTTAACGTGAAAAAATTACATTATTTCTTATTTACGGAGGTCCTTACTAGAAAATTTGCCTATATTTGAAGATTTCCCGCGTGATCCCTTGAAAACACCTTCTGAACACATTGGACGGTTCGGATCATCAAACAAATGCTCGGATCACGGAGGTCCGGAAGTCCGGAGCCCGGATAGGAAGTGGAACCTATATATATATATATATATATATATTCATCAATTATCCAATCCGGGATCCCGGATTGGAGGTTTTTTGGTGTTTTGATGCTTTTAAAAATTGTTTTTGGGAAATCCGAGCCGTCCAATGTGTTCAAAAGGTGTTTTCCAAAGTCCACGCGGGAAATCTTCAAAAAAAATACCGGGAAGGGCTTGATCCAAGCAATTTTTCGCAAAAACTGTATATTTACAATTTTGCGAAAAACTGCTCGGATCAAGCCCTTCCCGGTATTTTTTTTTGAAGATTTCCCGCGTGGACCTTGGAAAACACCTTTTGAACACATTGGACGGCTCGGATTTTCAAAAAAATATCGGGAAGGTGGAGTCCCGGATCCGGGATTCCCGGATTAGATCGGGACTCTATATATATATATATATATATATATATATATATAGGAAGATGTTCTATTAAGGACTCCCTCACGGATCTCCTCCGTGAGGACCACCCCTTTTCTGATTTTTCGGACCAAATTTTGACGATCCGAACCGCTCAATGTGTTTAAAACATGTTTTCCATGGCCAACGCGAGAAATCACAAAAAAAAATACCCGAAAGGGCTTCATCCGAGTAGTTTTTTCATAATAACCGTACATATATAGTTTATCGAATGAAGCCCTTCCGTGTATTTTTTTTGGACGAATCCTCGCAGTGACCCTTAAAAACACGTTTTAAACACATTGAGCGGTTTGGATCGTCGAGATTCGACCCCGATCCATGAGGTCCGCATATATATAGCACAGACACAGTAGAAGAGCATGCCAGAGCAGACAGACTACTTGAATTAAGCAGAAAAGAAAGAAAAACACGTAGAAGTCGAAAGCGATGTGAATAGTAATGAATAGTGATGAATAGTACTCAAATAGTACCCAAATAGTACGTGAATAGTGCTAAATAGTGACGAATAGTACACATGAATAGTATTTAAATTGACGTAAAGTAAAGGAAAACAGACGCTTACTTCAAATTCGGTGACTTGATTTATAACTTCGAATCGGAGTACATGGTAGATATTACAAATAGTGGGTAGGGAACAATGACTTTGCTCAAAAGAGCTTTCACTGGGGAATTGAGAGAATGAAAACTGAAAACTAACTCTGCCTATTACAAACTAGAAGGATCCTTTTATAACCAAAGGTCCTGAGACTTACAATTATTTTACAAGTGTAGGATGACTCAGCCATGTGAACTACAATTATTTTACTTTTGACTAAAAGGGTAACTTTTCTCCAGCTTTCTGTTGAGACATGACTGAATGTAGATGTTGTCTTCACTTTCGGTGGAGAGGTGACTGGGTGGTGACTAAAAGCAGATGCTCCTTTTGGATTTTAAGCCTAAGGGCCGAAACTACTTTCGGTGATCTTCGTGACTTTCTTTCTGACTTCAAAACTTCATGATTGTCTTTTTTACTTCAAAACTCCATCATGTTGTTGATGTTTTGCATTTCTTCTTCCGTCAAATTGTGCCAAAAATCTTGCCCATCATCTTGTGCAAAATCTTCTTGATCTGATAATTCGTGGACATCTATCCAACTATGATAGTATTCCACCAACCTTTTGTATCTAGTATGAAAAATAAATGGGACTTCTTGAATAAAATCAATGGACCTAATTTTCTGAATTGGGTCTTCACAAATTAATTTAGGAATATTTCCAAAGAGAGGTTCATCAACATCTCCAAGGTGACTTGCTATTGAGTAGGCAAGGTGATGCTTGTTTTGCTTTCTGGTTGACTGAGAACATATCCAAGTAGGAAATTCATGTCCTATTAACTCAATTGGATCCTTATCTGTTGAATGACCAATTTGCGGAGATATACATAACATGTTGTGCTGGTACTATGCTTCCAAAATTTGTCCATTCAGGCATTTTACTCCTTATTGAAACTTGGCATCTCAATGCTCCATACTTGGCGAAGATATTGTTGATGCATACTGCCATTTTCCTAGTGACCCTGTCAGTTTGCTCAGGGGAAGTAATAATTAACTGTCTAAGGAATCCTTGGTCTAGCAAGGTCATTGGGGTAATTTGAAAGGTCTTGAAAATTTGTAAGATCAATGCAGGCTTTGGGGATACTGGAGATTAAGTTACACTTGCAATCCATACGCTCTAATGGTATTTCTTTCCAAAGGGGATCAATATTTGGACACTCTACCCGGTCTTGATTTTTGTAGTAGAGGATATCCCAAGTGATTGATAAACCCGGAATTGTTTGACTTGCAAGATTGACTAGGCTTTCAAACAGAAATTCTTGAAAGTAGTGACCTTTTTGTCTAGCCAAATGTTGAATATCAAAGACTATTTCAAGGGGAATTGAATCAGGAATAAGGGATAAAGTCTTGGGTAAAGCTAAAATTTTACTTGCTTTCTTTTAGAAAGACACACTCACGCTTTCACCATCATCCAGTGGGGATGACTGTTTTTTCTCTGTTTTTGCCAGTGGGGCAAAAGAGGCTAGATAAACTTGTAACTGATGTTCTTCTTTTGTTGCTTTTAATTGTTGTTGGCGCAAGATAGCAACCTCATCCTTGAGTTGCTGACACGTGTCATCTAAAATTTTACTTGGAAGCCTTGGTTTGCAATGCTCGCAAGATAAGTTAGTATTTGAACTGCTTGCTAGAGATGGGTTTAAAGAAACACCCCGTGAAGATCTAGAGTTAATAATTTCTCTAGTTTGTTTAATGTGTTTTTCCCATGAAAATAAATACTTAAACTATTTAAGCTTCTTAAAAACTTTTGACTATCCCCACATGTACTCCAGATGTTGTCTAAGAGACATTGTTGGGTTTCATCAATGCTGTCTAGATAACTCAACTTTCTAAACTTGGAACTTGTTCCATCAGGAATCACTGGTAGAGTGATCCATCCGAAAGTTATTTTCTGCTGGTTTGAAGCCATCTGTAAAACAATCAAGCAGAATATTAGTAGGGTAAATATTTTTACAGGGGGAAACAGAGTAATTTTTTAACTGTCTTAATTCTTCTTGTTCAAGTTTTGCTAAGAATTTAAAAATTACTTTTTGACCAAAAGGTTTAGTGGTGATTCCTTCACTATTGGTGGTAAAGCGATAATGTTAAAAAAATGAAAGGTACTCCTAAAATTACTTTATCAGTCAAATTTTGTACTAAGACAAATGGAGTTTTAAAACAGACTTTATCTTGACAAACCTGGACTTTGGGTAATTTATACTTAATACGCATTCTACTACCATTTGCTGAACTTAGTTGTTCAATTGTTTTCTGATAATATCTAGCGGGTATTAAACTTTCTTGGATGCAATTTAAATTTGCTCCAATATCAATAAGGGCAGTGACTTCAATTTCAAAATCATTAAGTATTAACTTGACTTTAGCATGCCATTTTTGGATGTTTATTTGATTTATTATATTTAATCTATTATTTTCTTGGTGCTCATTTTCTTCATGATCACTATTCGAGTGATCTTTGTGCAAAATTTTATTATTTAATTCTGGAGATTTGTCAAATGACTGATTTGAAAAACGAAGAAGTTGCCTTATAAGATAGGCAAGAGGCAGACAAGGCCTTCGTTGTCTGCTTTTTCTGGAGGTAGGAAAATTTACCGGACATAGAGCCGGCTTTGGACTAAAGCTAGTAAAGCCGCCACTTTAGGCCCCCAAATTTTGACTAATTTTTGGGGCCTCCAATTTTATAGGCTAATAGATTAGTTATGCTTCCAAATGACTTATGAAATTTTTTTGTTTTCCTTAGTATTTTTACTTGTGTTATATTGAGAGTTGAGGGCCCAATTTGCAAAAATTCGTTTTAGGCCTGTGGACGGCCCACCGAGATTGTGCGAAAAAGATTGTGATTGTTTGAGTCGCCACCCGGATTGAGGTCCGAACCCGAGAAACCGATAAAAATATGACTCGTTGCCCATTGAAAAAGATTTTACTAGTCCTTGTGAAACCAAAGATTTCTCGGATTCGGGGGTTTGGTTACGAGAGGGGAAGGGTTTTACGGCACCCCTCTCGCCCGGTCCATGAACCGGTCTCTACTCAATATTTTGTGGGATTTTAGAAATGTTTGAAATTCGGTCTATTCACGAAAACAGGGAATCGGGGACGGGGATCATATAAATAACAATATATACAAGAAAGATGCGAATTTACGGTGAATGCTTGTGCGCTTGGTCTACATGGATGATGATAATAATCAACAATTACTACCAATGTCCACAGAAATAAACTACAACAGAAACTGTACAATCAATCCCAAGGAATTATGAGCATGGGATTTATCATACTGTTTGCAATCTGGATCCCAGAATGGGGATTGAGCGCTCAAGGGTGATGACTTGAGAGCTCAACCCTCATTCCGCCCCCCCCCCCCCCCCCCCCCCCCCACATATCTTCCTTGCTGGTTTTTCATGTTTGATGATATTTTAAGACTTTGAACCACTACAGAAACATCACACAAGTATCACCTCGCTTCAGAAATCATCAGAAGATATTAAAAACATACTTGCTTTCGAACCAGTTTGAGCGCTCAAGGCTCATGGATTGAGCGCTCAAACCAATTTTGAAAGAGAGAGAGGGATTCAGATCACAAACGCTGTACTGACAACTCATACACACCAACGAGGAATTAAACCATAATCCATCGTCAGAACTACTGGAAAATTGCAAATAAGCCAAGAACAGTTTGAGCGCTCAAAGATTTGACCTTGAGCGCTCAAGCCATAACATGGCTTTCTAATTTTTGACCTTCAAACAGATTTCAATACCTCCTCAGGATCACAAAAAGCATAGAATAAAGTTTCAAGAGGTTAGACAGTCACTGTTTTGCAGTCAAATATAAGAAATTTGAAGATTTTGATGTTTGATCATCATAAAATGGTTAATTTACATTCATGCATGTAGTTTTGGTGTAGAAATAAGCTGTTTTGAGAGTTACATGAACGCAATTAAATCTTAAATAATGATCAAAACCAAAAGAAAGCTCAGAAATTAGCAAAACAGAAACTTGTTCAGAATTGGGCTTGAGCGCTCAAGGCCAGAGGCTTGAGCGCTCAAACCCTGTTATAACTGCAGATTTGAAAAATGTTTTTGAACAACTTTCAGACCTTTGTGAGTTCAATGCAAGTATAGAGAACTTGCTTGAACTCACTGGTCTTCCTCAGATGGGCCAAAACAGCGAATACATCACATGTTTTACTACCTTTTGGAAAATGCTTGTGATTTGAACTTGATTCTGGGCTTTGGGATGATGATTGTGGATGTTTTTGACTTATACTCTGGACGAATTGAACAATGTAGGTGGTTGATTGATGATCAAGAACCGAATTTCTGGGTTTGATGAGTGGTTTTGTAAGTGGTTTTGATGGTGGAAGAGTGGTTTTGTAGAGAGAGAGAAAGAAGATTGGTTTTCTGGTGGAATCAGAAGGGGAGGAATGTGAGAAATTCGTCCCTTAAAACCAGGGGTGTTAGATGGTTTTTATAGAGTGAGTGGGAGGGAAAAGAAGAGAGAGAAAGAGTGGGTTTTTGTATTTAGGAGTATTTTTGGTGTATTTTTGGAGTTAGTGGAGTACATTGTACGTATAAGGATCGTATAAGATCATCCCCAGACGCTCCCATGCAGGAAATCTCATGATGAGATACTCTGCAAGTTGCTGACTGGATCAGAGTTGAGCGCTCAAAGCCGTGGGCTCGAGCGCTCAAGGTGTGTCTCAGGGGTTTGAGCGCTCAAGGCCATGGGCTTGAGCGCTCAAGGCTATGGATGGCAATTTGCTGGCTTGGCTTGGTTCAACAGTGCTTGGGTTGGTTTGGAACATTTTGATTGTTTGGGTGGTGTTTGGTTGATTTTGATCAAATTCAAGTCACTCTTACAAGTTCCAGGTAATCGGTCCGTTTCATCATCGGGGATGCTCGAGCGTATCTCGGGTTCAAAATTGGGATGTCTACAAGGCCCCATATATCTCAAAGTCGGCCCTGACCGGACATCAGAGCAACTCTAGGAGAAGGAATTAAAGTTTCTCTAAATTGTACTTTATTTAGTCAAGAGGCATTAAATAAGGTACTAACTAATGTACTAAATGTGTATGTAACACTTTATTACTGAATGAGTCCATCCAAGCAATCAATAATGCATTGATTTGATAGTGCAATACGTATATTTTAGCGTTGTAGTTTTTATTCTAATTAATGCATAGCATTGCGCGTTTGTTTTCCAGGGTATAAGAAAGTTTTTCGGAAACGTTAAAAATAAATTTAAAAGGCAATTTCACAACAGATTCCAAGTGCTAATTTACTCCACAAAGTATTATATCCAAGTGCTAATTAACACTTTTAATATATGACTATTCTAATATGCTCAAAACTGGTTGAAGGTGCAACAGTTTTTATCAAATGCTCGCCTAATTCCTTGAACACAAAGATAAATTTATAGAATAAAGTGGGGCCAAAGGTCCACAGTTGGTTTTGTTTTCTGAAAATTTTCCAAACTATTTATTCACTTGATTTCAAGTCGGTGTACTATACCGAGTGGGGTGGTAGTCATATACTCCCCCGATCAAAACATCCGTGTTTTGTCTATACATGATGAAAATTAACAAATAATATATCAAAATGTTCGTTGGAACATGAACTACACTTCTATCACAGAAAAAGTTGGATTTGAAGTGGTTTGGATGTGACCCAGTAGCTCGGAAAATCAAAAACGCATATACACTTCTCCTCAACGATCGAAACGCTCGGGTTTTGTTTCTACTCAACGAAAATCAACGTATTATATATCAAAATGTTCGTTATGAAATGAACTACATTTCTATCACGGAAAAAGTTGGGTTCAGATTGTTTTGGACGGGACCCAGTACCTCAGAAGTTCAAAACCGCATATACACTGCTCCTCAACGATCGAAACGCTCGGGTTTTGTTTCTACTCAACGAAAATCGACTTATTATATACCGATGGGTTCAGTAGGATGTAACCTACCTTTCTTCCGAAGATTAAGCTAAACCGGAGTGATTTGGATGGGCCTCGGTCGCGTCGAACGGACTGAGCTTCTTCTCCTTTCTTCTTCTTCTTTTCCTTCGTTTTATTCTTCTTTTTCTTTCTGCTTGCCGAAATGTGAGGAGAGGAAGATGGAGGGATGTATATTTTCAGATTAAGGGAGAAGAGAGATAGATATAAGGGAAGTTGATTGTGCTCTTAACCTCATGGGTAATAGAGTGTGCAAGTTAGGGATATGTTTAGTGGTTAAAGGTAGGCATTTGGAGAGTGTGCAATTGTTATTGGATGATTTTGAATCAAATGCCAAATATGGCCAGGCATGGAAAGACATGTGGGTGATGGTTGATAGACATTGGGGTTGATGGGTTTAGTTGGGATGTAATGTAGTGTAGGATTTTTGGTTTGGGTAACCGGATAGTGTAATGGAATTAGGACCACTACACTAAATCACAAAAATAACTTTAATCATTTCTAGGTATTATTAATAAAACTATTTCATAAAAAAAAATAAGGCTAAAATCCGGGTCATTACATTATAGGACAAACAAAGTTGTTCAAAACCGCACGTTGTTTTCTTTTTACAAGTTTGAAGGGGTTGTAGACTTGCAGTCCAACAGAATCTACAAATTATATTATATTATTTATTATATATATTATTATTATCTTCTTTTTGGTACTATTATAAATGTTAAATATTATATTCATTTTACATTACCCATTTATTTTTATTATTATACTTACTTTTTGGACCTCTATTATTAGTGACCGCATAATAAAGGGCCATCCGAAAAATAGTCTCATAATTAAGAAATAATCAAAGAGAGGATTTCCATAACAGCTCGATTGGATGCTATATTAGTTACTGGTGGATAAAATAATGAGGGGTACTATTATTTATGCAGGGTGGATTCACCTTGATATGTCATTTATGAAGGATGATTAAATAATATTATGTAACGCCCCGAATTTTCGGAAACGTTAAAATAAATTCAAAAGTCAATTTCAAAAAAAGATTTCATAGATCCATCATAAAACAGTACCGAAAGCAATTGTTATAGTTTTACAACCATATCGAATTAAAGTTAAACTGTCAAAATACAATTTTCAATAAGACTTGAAGCTTTCAAAATGTAGTCGACTAAATTGTTCAGAGTGACTAAGAATGCAGAAACCAAGGCTCGTTGGCTTTCTCCTCAACAGTGTTGATATTTGTCTGCTTGTACGGTCCCTCAGCTCCATCTTCATTACCTAGTGATGAATCACTGTGGTACAAGTACCCGTGAGCTTAAAAAGCCCAATAGGAATATCCTACTCTACTTAACCCCACATAGCTAACAGATAAACATGCATAATAAACGAATAACATGAGATAGCAAAAATAAGATTACTGATTAATTACTAGCCACTTACCTACGTGTCATCTAGGATTCTCAACCACGAGATCCATCCTACCTTCCAACCTCTAGCATAGGGCAGCTGGTGTGATTCGACTCCCCCTTGCAAAGATCCGGACAGAGAGCCTGGGTTACATACCCGAGTACCACTTCCATGACCCCAAGGCACGACAAACAAGATTCACCGGGAGTGTGGCCCCACAACTCATCCCCTGGCTGTGACGCAAGCACAGTGCCACCCTTATAGCGCGACCATTCTTGAGAGTCAATCACCACCATGTCCTATCTAGGGTTTCGTATTCAAAATTTTCATCTGTCCGGGGGCTACTCCGGTCACCCCTGGAACCACAGCTCGTCAGCTCTACAATATTTTCCACACATTACCATTTTTATTACTTTTCAATTTACATCTACATGTAAATCTCCAAACCATAAACCCACCCATGAAGCAAATGTTCGTCCAAGTTATTGGGATATGACAAATTTGCATAACAACATTACTATAAAAAGATAGTCTAAAACATGCGTTAAGAACTCGAGTGCAAAATAATAATACAACATGATCAGAAATAACAGAGTAATGACATAAGCAAAACTTTCATAAATTATTCCACAACGTATTATATCCAAATGCTAATTAACACTTCTAATAAATGGCCATTCTAATATGCTCAAAACTAGTAGAAGGTGCAACAGTTTTTATCAAATGCTCGCCTAATTCCTTGAACACAAAGATAAATTTATAGGGGTAAGAATAAAGTGGGGCCAGAGGTCGACTTGGTTTAGCTTTCTGAAAATTTTCCAAACTATTTATTCACTTGATTACAAGTCGGTGTACTATACCGAGTGGGGTGGTAGTCATATACTCCCCCGATCGAAACGTCCGGGTTTTGTCTATACACGATGAAAATTAACAAATAATATATCAGAATGTTCGTTGGAACATGAACTACACTTCTATCACAGAAAATGTTGGATTTGAAATGGTTTGGACATGACCCAGTAGCTCAGAAGGTCAAAAACGCATATACACTGCTTTCCGACGATCGAAACGCTTGGGTTTTATTTCTACTCAACGAAAATCAACGTATTATATATCAAAACGTTCGTTATGAAATGAACTACATTTCTATCACGGAAAAAGTTGGGTTCAGACTGTTTTGGACGG
Organism: Vaccinium vitis-idaea; assembly: GCA_963854785.1. Classification (NCBI taxonomy): domain Eukaryota; kingdom Viridiplantae; phylum Streptophyta; class Magnoliopsida; order Ericales; family Ericaceae; genus Vaccinium; species Vaccinium vitis-idaea. The sequence continues at coordinate 18,962,580 of OY978220.1, forward strand.
GACCCAGTAGCTCAGAATGTCAAAAACGAATTTACACTACCTTGCAACTAACGAAATGCTCGGGTTTTGTTTCTACGCAACGAAAATCGACTTATTATATACCGATGGGTTCAGTAGGATGTAACCTACATTCCTTCTGAAGATTAAGCTAAACCGGAGTGATTTGGATGGGCCTCGGTTGCATCGAACGGACCGAACTTCTTCTTCTTCTTCCTTCCTTAGTTTTCTTCTTCTTTTTCTTTCTGCTTGCCGAAATGTGAAGGGAGGAAGAGGGAGGGATGTATATTTTCAGATTAAGGGAGAAGAGAGATAGATATAAGGGAAGTTGATTGTGCTCTTAACCTCATGGGTAATAGAGTGTGCAAGTTAGGGATATGTTTAGTGGTTAAAGGTAGGCATTTGGAGAGTGTGCAATTGTTATTGGATGATTTTGAATCAGATGCCAAATATGGCTAGGCATGGAAAGACATGTGGGTGATGGTTGATAGACATTGGGGTTGATGGGTTTAGTTGGGATGTAATGTAGTTTATGATTTTTGGTTTGGGTAACCGGATAGTGTAATGGGATTAGGACCACTAAATCACAAAAATAAATTTAATCATTTCTAGGTATTATTAATAAAACTATTTCATAAAAAAAAAAAAGGCTAAAATCCGGGTCGTTACAATCTATCCCCCTTAAAACAATTTCGTCCTCGAAATTTGGTTGTTCCTCCAGTTACGAGCTGTTGCTGACTGTTGTCGTTTGTTGTCTTTAGATCGATTCTTCTTGCTTGGTTGTCGTTAGAGAATATTGACAATAAAAATTCTCTTTCGTCCCATGTTCTTCTCTTCATAATTTGAAATGAGATTTGACTGCTACTACGCCATTAGTCGTGCTTCCTTCATTATCGAGTCATTGTTGATGTGTAGTTCCGTCTATCCCCCTTAAATTTGAAACACGTCCCTGTCGGAGAGTAAGTCGTCACTACCTTGCCATGACAATCGATTACAGTCTGGTGGGTCGATAACCAATCCGTTCTCAGAATTATTCCAAAGTCAGCCATCTCAATGACGCGGAGGTTGCGGGTAAAATGAAATTCCGATACCTCTAACTCGCACTATTTACATACCATGCCTACCGAAATCTGATCCCCTATTAGTGAGGTGACCTTCGTTGTCGACCTTATGCATTTAGCTTCTAGTCCTAATATACGCACATATGCAATAGATATACACGGGTGCGATGCTCTAGAATCAACTAACGCTTCCACGTAAGTACGAAAAAGTAGGAGATTACCTTGGATCACCGCAGGATTATAAACTTCCTCCTCTCCGTGGAGTGCGAACAGTCTGCCTCCGACAGTGGGTTTTGCCGGGTTCCATTGTAGCTTCTGTTGATTTGGATTCTCTGAGAATTGATTTCCCATTCCTGTCTTGTTTCCCTGTGGTTGCTGCTGTTGTCCGTATTTTGAACTTCTAGTTCCGACTAACTGTGGGCAGAGAGGCGTTTGATATGGCCTTCTTGACCGCATTGGTAACATCCTTCACCTAATGCCTGCTTTTGTCCCTGGTTTTGGTATGGTCCTTGATTCGACCCACGGTTCTGGCCCTGGTTGTTGTTCCTCCACTGCTGGTTGTTATGTGGTTGCGATCGGTTGCAGTTCTGATCATACGGCTTGGGTGCGAAGTACCCCTGGTTGTTGTTGCGAATTGGCCCTCCTGATGCCTGGTTGCTCTTAGATCTGCTCTCGAAGTCAATGCTTTCCCGTTCCATCATGAGTGCGCATTTTACCACTTGTGCATACGTGGGGTATTCTAGTGCCATCACTCATCAACGTGTCTCTCCGAGTCCCCACTCAAACTTCCTTGCTTTCGCTTCATCTGTCGGCACGAAAGTTTTGGCATATCGTGACAGTTCCTCGAACTTGGCAGCGTATTGAGTGACGGTCATAGAGCCCTGCTTCAAGCTCATGAACTCTTGAATCATCGCTTGCTTGATTGGAGTGGGAAAATATTTGTCGAGAAAGATTGTCTCGAAGTTTTCAAATGTCATCGTCGTCACGTCGTGGAGCGTCTCCGTCATTTTCCACCAGTGTTGAGCTTCTCCTTGCATCTGGTACGTAGCCAATGCTATGCAATCTTCATCTTTCGTGATGCCCAGTGTTTTGAGCACCTTCTTGATCTCTTCAAGCCAAGTCTCCGCAGTGGTCGGGTTAGGCTCGCCATGGAAGGTTGGTGGTCGGCGCTTGCAGAACTCGTTTAAGGCCTGACTACGAGTTAAAGGGCCCTGAGGTGTATGAGCTGGTGGTTGTCGGGGGATGTTGGTGGTTGCAGCTATGAAAGCTCGAAACATCTGACCGAGGTCTTGTACACCGATATGTCCGTTGTTCCTCTCATTGTTTTGGTTGTTGTCGTTATTGTTGCCATTGTGACCGTTCCTCGTGTTCGCCATCTATATCGTTAATTTTAAGTTAAGAAAGGGGTTTTCTAACTATCGAAACCTCAAAACAAAATCGCGAGAAAATATTGGGGTCGCAGGAATGAAACGTGGTTACATTAGTGATTTTGAAAAGGTGCGAGCGATTCCAGTCTCTCTCATTCTACTAGCATATTTCAATACAGAAGCTAACACGCAACAGTACATGTAATACAAACAACCTAGTCGCTAGTCAAACATGTAGGCCTATGTTTTCTCATCGTATATTCTCACTCTGTCTCTACCCTTTTCCCTACGTGACTATAATTAGATTGGGGAATGAGGGTTCTTCGTTAGCAAATTCTCAAAGTTGTTTCGTTCCAAACTCGAACTCCTCTTCTCAGTTGATCGGGTGCCCAGTTACAGAGTGGACAGTTCTTCTACTTCCTTTTTCGGGTCGGAGTTAACATCAGTCGCTTATCTCATCGGAGACGAAGTCGTGAGAGGCTACTTAAGTGGAACGCTATGTAGTAAATAAGAATACGCTTAACTACCCCGGTTTATACTCTCGAAAAGTGATCTACCCAATCTACCCAAGGCCGAGGGTTTGAACCTATAGCTCTGATACCAAGTTGTAACGCCCCGATTTTTCGGAAACGTTAAAATAAATTGAAAAGTCAATTTAAAAAAAGGATTTCATAGATCCATCATAAAACCGTACCGAAAGCAATTGTTATAGTTTTACAACCATATCGAATTAAAGTTAAACTGTCAAAATACAATTTTCAATAAGACTTGAAGCTTTCAAAATGTAGTCGACTAAATTGTTCAGAGTGACTAAGCATGCGGAAACCAAGGCTCGTTGGCTTTCTCCTCAGCAGTGTTGATATTTGTCTGCTTGTACGGTCCCTCAGCTCCATCTTCATTACCTGGTGATGAATCACTGCGGTACAAGTACCCGTGAGCTTAAAAAGCCCAATAGGAATATCCTACTCTACTTAACCCCACATAGCTAACAGATAAACATGCATAATAAACGAATAACATGAGATAGCAAAAATAAGATTACTGATTAATTACTAGCCACTTACCTACGTGTCATCTAGGATTCTCAACCACGAGATCCATCCTACCCTCCAACCTCTAGCATAGGGCAGCTGGTGTGATTCGACTCCCCCTTGCAAAGATCCGGACAGAGAGCCTGGGTTACATACCCGAGTACCACTTCCATCACCCCAAAGCACGACAAACAAAATTCACCGGGAGTGCGGCCCCACAACTTATCCCCGGGCTGCGACGCAAGCACCCTTATAGCCCGACCATTCTTGAGAGTCAATCACCACCATGTCCTATCTAGGGTTTTGTATTCAAAATTTTCATCTGTCCAGGGCCCACTCCGGTCACCCCCGGAACCACAGCTCGTCAGCTCTACAATGTTTCCACACATTACCATTTTTATTACTTTTCAATTTACATCTACATGTAAATCTCCAAACCGTAAACCCACCCATGAAGCAAATGTTCGTCTAAGTTATTGGGATATGACAAATTTGCATAACAACATTACTATAAAAAGATAGTCTAAAACATGCGTTAAGAACTCGAGTGCAAAATAATAATACAACATGATCAGAAATAATAGAGTAATAACATAAGCTAAACTTTCATAAATTATTCCACAACGTATTATATCCAAATGCTAATTAACACTTCTAATAAATGGTCATTCTAATATGCTCAAAACTAGTAGAAGGTGCAACAGTTTTTATCAAATGCTCGCCTAATTCCTTGAACACAAAGATAAATTTATAGGGGTAAGAATAAAGTGGGGCCAGAGGTCGACTTGGTTTAGCTTTCTGAACATTTTCCAAACTATTTATTCACTTGATTACAAGTCGGTGTACTATACCGAGTGGGGTGGTAGTCATATACTCCCCCGATCGAAACGTCCGGGTTTTTGTCTATACACGATGAAAATTAATAAATAATATATCATAATGTTCGTTGGAACATGAACTACACTTCTATCACAGAAAATGTTGGATTTGAAATGGTTTGCACATGACCCAGTAGTTCAGAAGGTCAAAAACGCATATACACTGCTTCCCGACGATCGAAACGCTTGGGTTTTATTTCTACTCAACGAAAATCAACGTATTATATATCAAAACGTTCGTTATGAAATGAACTACATTTCTATCACGGAAAAAGTTGGGTTCAGATTGTTTTGGACGGGACCCAGTAGCTCAGAATGTCAAAAACGAATTTACACTACCTTGCAACTAACGAAATGCTTGGGTTTTGTTTCTACGCAACGAAAATCGACTTATTATAAACCGGAGTGATTTGTATGGGCCTCGGTTGCATCGAACAGACCGAACTTCTTCTTCTTCCTTCCTTAGTTTTCTTCTTCTTTTTCTTTCTGCTTGCCGAAATGTGAAGGGAGGAAGAGGGAGGGATGTATATTTTCAGATTAAGGGAGAAGAGAGATAGATATAAGGGAAGTTGATTGTGCTCTTAACCTCATGGGTAATAGAGTGTGCAAGTTAGGGATATGTTTAGTGGTTAAAGGTAGGCATTTGGAGAGTGTGCAATTGTTATTGGATGATTTTGAATCAGATGCCAAATATGGCCAGGCATGGAAAGACATGTGGGTGATGGTTGATAGACATTGGGGTTGATGGGTTTAGTTGGGATGTAATGTAGTTTAGGATTTTTGGTTTGGGTAACCGGATAGTGTAATGAGATTAGGACCACTAAATCACAAAAATAAATTTAATCATTTCTAGGTATTATTAATAAAACTATTTCATTAAAAAAAAAAAGGCTAAAATCCGGGTCGTTACATATTAAGTTTGAAAGATTTTGGTAATAAATGGTATAAAACAGTACTTGGTTTGTTTTGTAGTTTAAATATGAGGAGAAGGATAAATAAGAGGGTTTGTGGTGAACTGACCTGGATTAGGGATGAGTCATCAACCCAAAATAAATTTGGACAAGGTCTACCTTATAGACCTGGATTATGGACTAGGCCGGATTAAATGGGAGATCGATTAAATAGTCCGAATTACAAATGATCTCTAAATCAAGCTATCCATGTGAGCCTGATTAATAAATAGTCTAAGATTCTTTATTTGGGTGCAGAATAATAATAGTCCACCAGATTTAATCAACCGACCGTCGTTGAAGAGTAGACAAAGAGTGACAACTGTGTAGCCAACTGGCCATTAAAAACCGATAACGATACGGGTACAGAAAAAAGGGAACCGAAAATGTACCGATCGCGTTCGGGGACCCACTTTTGGGGCCCACACGAGTGATCCGAACCGTTCATTGTTCTTAAAAACATTTTCCGAGGGGCCCCACAAAATTTCAGCTCAATCGGACGGTTGAAAGTGCTTGAACCAAAGTCTCACTGTTTGAATCAAATTTTCCAAAGTCTCACCGTTTGAATAAAAAAAAAATTGATTCAAACGGTGAGACTTTGGTTAGAGCACTTTCAACCGTCCGATTGAGCTGAAATTTTGTGGTCCCCTCGGAAAAATGTTTTAAGAACAATGAACGGTTTGGATCACTCATGTGGGACCCAAAAGTGGGTCCCCGAACGTGATCAGTACATTTTCTGTGCCCCCGTTCTGTACGGTAGCACTGTCCATTAAAAACTAAGTGCTGGATATTATAGGTTGATTGTGGAATCCAAAGCAGATGTATCTGTGGTACTAGGTTGTTTATGGGTACCAATCTGATATTTTAAGCCTTTAGCTATGGATATTTTATTTAAAGCCTAGATTTATGCTATATGACTGCAGACACATGGTGCAATGACCACCTCAAGTAAGGCCTCTAACAAATAGATAACAAATATCTGGCGTCAATTCGTGGACAGTAAGTTAATAGGAGTATTATTGTTTTTAATTTTCAAACTTAAAATAAGTGCAATAAATAAAATAAAATAAAATAAAATAATCATCCTCGTACTTTCCAGACAAAAAATTTCCAACACAAGTTAACTTAACCATACAGGTGATAGATAAAAATACAAAAAGCTCCCTTTGAATTAATGGATTTCTATCCTCATTTTTTTTTTTCCGATGGGAAAATGAAATACTCCATTTTTCTTAGTCCACCACAGCAAACTAATTTAACCCATTTGGCATAACCGAACAAGCATGCCCGTTGCATTCGGATAGATATGAATTCGCTTCTCGAAAGGCAAAATGGCACAGATATGAATAGATTATTATATGCAGGTTTGAGGTTGGAATTCGTAAAATTGTGTACATTTATGGAGTAGAGGATGAACACAGATAGTAGAGGTTATATCCTCAAATTAATAGCCAATGTAAAGCTCTCAAATCAGATCTTTAAGACTTTAACCGCATAAAAGTCAACTAAAAGTCCTGACCCATGAGTCTTTGAATAGAATTTCTAGCTAAAAGTGTGGTAAAATAGGCAATATTTTTCCGTAATCTTCGTCTTCAATGAGTTTTTTTTTTATCATATATTGGTCAAATTTTTATCCATAAATTCACTTTTTTGTTGTTAGTCCTGACTAGGGGATCTGGGACAAAAATGAACCACAACATATGAAACAAAAATTCATTAAAGTTAAAAATACGGCAAATCCCCTTTTTAATTGTTTTAAATTAGGTTTACTATTCGATTTCTGCTGTTAAAAGAGCCCGAAAAAGTGCACATGATAGTATCAATCATTGAAAAAAATAAATCATATTACAAAACCTGATACAAGCTTACTGGTGAACAACCTAAAAAAATTTGCTGCAAAAAAGTTTACAACTGTCATATAGAATGATGAAAAATTTCTTGAATCCCTTGTTTTTGTAACAAAGCATAGGCATTCGAGTGATTAGTCAGTGTCCATTTACCATTATATTCCTTTATCCAATACAAGTGAAGGGTGGCCGCTCACTCAGTGTCCATTTACCATTATATATTCCTTTATCCAATACAATTTATTTATTTTAAATCCCTTTAAAATAATGTTCAATCAGTTAGGCATTATAAAAAATAATTGGTTCTTCCCCACCGTCAGTTCTTCTGTTTCTGCCAACGGAAAAGCTAGAACACCATTTCTTTAATCCACGTCAACTATTCCTTCACACTAGTTAGCTTTTTAACTATTATTAATTGAGGCAATTCTTTTCAGAGATTATGTGGCTTTAACTTATTACAAATAAAAAAAATTTGTGACAAGAACAGGGATGCAGTGATGCCTCCCCGAGATGAGCTTGGAATGGGAAAGGGGTTGTCTCTAATTTACTTTGGAGGTTTTATCTGGGCTCGATACTACTAGAAAGGCTCTAACCTTAGAGATTCGCGTGTCATTCATTATATAAGTTTCTATATAATGAATGAGATCGAAAGTCCTCTGATGTATTATTTGAATATTTTTAGAACGAAATGATTCCTTAAATTCAACAATTCTGTTCCCAGCATAGAAAATAGTGTAGGTTGTTGCTCCGGACACAAATTTTAACTACTGAACATACATACGTAGCTACTCCAGATAACTTCAGATCAGCAAATGCAATTATGCAAACCCCCACATCTCTCTGTCACTGTATAAATTACTCTCTCTATATCTTCCACATCTCCCAATACACTTTTTGTCATTTAAAATCGTTTGTTAGGCTGTGCGTAGCGTTTTGTAGTAAATAGCAATTAACTAAGGTTTTCTCTGCATAAACATAAGTTAATTAGTAATTTAGACCCCGTTTAAGGGAGTTTTGTTTTAAAACTGCCTTGATTTTTGTGTTCACTACCTTCTATGTGATATATTGTGAGAGGATGACCTGTCTTTGTTTTTCAAAAAATCTAGTTAGTGGAATCGTGATGCAGTTTGAATTGCCAATTTTTACTCTTTTCACATAGTAATTATTAAATGATCTTGAAGCAAGATCAAGTGGGACTCCAAGACCTCTAATCACTACACGATCATGTGGAGTCTATAAACTTGGATTATGGACTCTAAGGCCTCGTTTGATTCGCGGACTAAAATTGGTGGGATTAATAGTCCTGGAACTAGTAGTCCGGGATTATTTGTCCTAGGACTAATTTAGTTCTGAATGCGACACAATCCCCTGTTTGATTCGTACAAGATTACTACCAGGATATCCCCTTAGTAGGCCTATCCCATGTTTGGTTCGTACAAGATAATTTTGAGGATTATTTCTCTCTCTTCCCCCCTTTCTCTGTATCACAAATGCAACCTAAATCAAGACCAGGCTTCACAGCAACAGGCCATCAAAATAACGAGCAATAGAGGACAGTAAATCAAAGAGAAATCATGCTCTTCTATTCAAGGAACGCAAATCACTTCGAATGCTTAGTCGTCAATCGTAATCTGTCACACTTCTCGAACTTGCAAATCTAAAGCTGAACCAAAACATATTTCATTTATACATGATAGAAGTATAGAACGGCACAAATCAGATATCATCCAAGCAACAAATACAACAGAAATGCTTAAGCGTCAATCGTAATCGATCAACCTTTCGCAGAAAATAATGAGGAATTCAAACCTTGTTGCGGAGCTGCGGCGAAATGGGTTTGCTCGGAACCAATCGACCTCACTGTTGTGATTTCAAAAAACGAAAACCTAAAATCGTGAGCGAAGAGAACGACGAACTCATGTCACCTGGTTTGATCTCCGGCGAAATCCATCTCCAATCTTGTGGAGAGAGAGAGAGAGAGAGAGAGAGAGAGAGAGCACGAGAGATAGAGGGAGGCGTGAGAGGGAAGAAGATGATCAGTGATTTTATTTCCGTGGCAATTTTGTAATTGTTGAACTCCACACCTTCCGTGTGTTTTTAATCCGGGATTGTGAATCCCACCCCCCATGGGATTAGATAGTACCTACCATATAAGATAACTTCTGTACCGGGATTACTAATCCCACCTGTTTTTGTGGGAACCAAACAAGGGACAACGCGTTTTAGTCCAATCCCACTCTCCTAATCCACGTATCAAACGAGGCCTAAATGACTTACTAGGTGGTTAGGAGCCCAATTGACTCACGACCACCCGACAATGTCTGCATTTGCTCGAGGACTAATATCATGACTTCGCCACTTATTTAGAAAGATTATTCAATGTTCACGTTGTCTAATTTCCTTTTTCAACGCACAGTTGATTTAGAGTCCAAGACAAGTGTATTGGCCATGCAATTATGCGGTGGAAAAAGGATTGAGGGATCAAAGTAAAAAGAATTTATTTTTATCGATAGCTCAAGAAATTTATCTTTTTTCTTAAATCTTTAAATTCAACTCATCTTTATGAATGGAGTACCTCGTGATGCTAGCTACCACACTCTACACAAACCTATAAACTAGGCATTAAAAGAGGAGTTGTGGGGATGAGTTTGAGTGTCCACATCATAAGTGTACGGAATGAGGCCCATTTTTCAGGTGAGTGCATGTTGACGTAATGAATCTGCAAACCTTTCTGCAGCAATACCCTTTTTCTTTCAGAGTTTTACTTTCTCTGCTGGCCCAATTACATAATTGTCAAACGGGTATGCTATACCCGCCTGTTTTTTCTTAATCATGTTGTGCTATATAGACTCCATCCGTTTTAAATTGGATGTCCATTTTTGAAACCCGTGTTATTTTTTTATTGTATATTTTTTAATTTATAATGTTTTTCGTAATTATGAACATTTTTTATTATAGAACTCGTCGAGAATTATCAAACAAGATCCATATTGAATATTTTTGGAGATTCATATTGAAAGATATAAACGATTGAAAATGGCACGAGTTTAAAAAATGGACACCCAATTTGGGACGAAGGGAGTATCGTATTTTAATCGTGTCTGTGTCCTGTGCCAGCCTGTTTACTTAAACTGTGCCGTATCCATGCCAACACATTTCCAAGCAAGTTCGTTGAGCAAAAAAAATTCTTTTTGTGTAACAATTATATATGTATATATTCTTAGCTATATGATTTTGAAACAAATAATTATCAAATGTATTTTATTTATGTAATACTAATTTTTATCAAATCAGAGGTATTTAATTATTTATGTAGAGTACTGATTTTAGTTTTCTATGATTAATCACATAGCTAGTCAATTTATCTAATAAAGTAAAAAAAACAAATTTGGATACATTAAAAATTAATATTTATTGTGACATGCCCATACTGTACCCTGTCGTGCCATGTTCGGCTGACTTCTGTACTGTGCCCATCTAAAATCGTGTTGTGCTGTACCCACTTCCTTGCCAATCCCATGCCCGACTCATCTAAAACTTTGCTTGTGCTGTGAATGTCACATTTCGTGTCAACCCAACCTATTTGACACCTCTCTGCGTATTACTCCCTTTATACCTTTAATTGCCTCAATGCCCACTTGTGCTTTGTCTTTTAGCGTGTGGCCCAAGTTAGACTTGGAAGACTTTTCTTGATGGAAACATCGACAATGTTTTGCATATTTTGTTACTTTCCTTTTCTTTTATAAAAGCAAGTTCACAAATGGATAATCACATGGTTTTAAATTTTTAATATGCGGGGGTCATCTATCTTATACCTGGAAACTCCAAAAAATACTACCTTTCGGCAAGAAAAAAAGAAGAACATTTGACGTAGTTAAGTACTTGGAAACACATTTTAATATGCGGGGGTCATCTAATCAGTTTTTGTTAAAAATGCTAATGAAAATTGATCGGATGAAACCCTTTCGGGTATTTTTTTTTTTTTACTAATCCTCGCGTTAGACCTTAAAAACACATTTTAAACACATCTAACGGTTCGGATCGTCAAAATTTGGTCGGGAAGCATAAGGTATGCATTTAGTGGTCCTTATTAGAAGTTTCTTTTATATATATATATATATACACCGGTGATCCAGTCAAGGATCCCGGATTGAAGGGTTTTTTTGTGGTGTTTTGAAGGTTTTAAAAATTATTTTTGCATAATCCGAACTGTCAAATGTGTTTAAAATGTGCTTTTAATGGTCCCTGCGAGAAATCATAAAAAACCGAAATGGAAGGGCTTGATCTGAGCAGTTTTTCATAAAAATGTATATGTACAGTTTTTGTATATGTTAAAAACTGTACATATACATTTTTATGAAAAACTGCTTAGGTCAAGTCTTTCCCGGTATTTTTTTTGGATGATTTCTCGCGGGGACCCTTGAAAACACGTTTTAAACACATTGGACGGTTTGAATCATGAAAATTTGGTCCGTAACTATGAGTCCCGGAATTAGTGATCCCGACTAGATCGGGACTGTATATATATAGGATAATGATCTACTAAGGACTCCCTTAGCCAAATTTGGTGCGGAGCTCACCATTCCGGATCAAATTTTGACGATTCGAACCGCTCAATGTTTTTAAAATGCATTTTTAAGGGTCCACGCGGAAAATCTTCGAAAAAAAATACCCGGCGCGGAAAATCTTCAAAAAAAAATACCCGGAAGGGCTTGATCCGATCATTTTTTGTTAAAAACGCTATATGGACCTTGGAAAATGCATTTTAAAAACATTGAGCGGTTCGGATCGTCAAAATTTGATCCGGAAAGTCGAAAAATGGCTAGGTCCGCACCAAATTTTGTTTGAGGGAGTCCATAGTAGATCGGCTTCCTATATATATATATATATAGCATTAAATGCTTATACAGATAAAAAAAGTTCTAAAATTCTTATTGCATACACATATAAGTGTAAAGACGAAAATTTTATAATATGCTACTATATTCTAGGTTTGCAAATGTAATCGAACCGAATGCCTTTAGACTCACAACTAAAATCATTAATTAAAAGAAATGAAGACTAATACTCAAGTTCGGTTCATTTAATAGATGATCAAACTCAAAACGAACTTTTACGAGTTGAGCATAGAATATATAGTTCGCAGATAACTAAGTTCATGTCGAATTAGGACCTTTAGCTAAGGATACTTTTATTTTTTAATTTTTTTTTATCGGCAATACTTAATGGTATGTTAATTACCCCTTTTAAATCCATCAGAATCATATATGGGTATGTTCCTTTTGAGACTCTCCTCAATATTTGTACTATGGGTATGTTATCTCCTATCCTATGGTTATTAAGGTGTTTTGTTTTGCTTGCTTTCGGTTGATTGCCCATCAATCTTGTGCGGGATCCTTGGCATATAATTGTCGCAGGGATTAATGCCAACCTAATTGGGATGTATCCTCTGCATTGTTATGCATTTTTTGGTTTTTTCCCCCTCCTTGTACTCTTCTCTTCTCTTTTTATATAGTCTTTTTTGTTGTTCAAAAAAAAAAAAAAATCCATCAGAAAATTTGATTTCGTTAAGTTTGATTATTGTATACAGGGCCATGCCATCAAGTATATGTATACAAGACAATAATTTCTTAGTGGAAGTGTGATGATGCCATGACTAGGATAAGGTACTATTCAATGTATGTGGGGCTACAGCTTTTCTGATCAATCCTTCCTTGTACTCAACGACGGTGAAGTGAATCTTCCCTTTACCTGAGCTCCTTGCCTGCACACTTAAACACCCCTGTTAGTGTCAGACTGGACTGTTGAGTCCAGAACGGCATTTTGACGGTCAAGTAAGTATATCAAGAAAAACGAGGAGCAAAACTCATATCTAAGGTTTAATGGTTACATTGTGTGTACCTTCATTTGGCTGAACCTAACCTTCTATAGGGAGTGAGTGACTTGCTCTCCAAGTACAATCGTACTGGCACGCGAGGTAACCGCTCAGCTGACGTCATCATCACGAATGTGAGCGAGTTGGTTAAGAGCACATGCCTTCAATAGAGTAAGGACACGTGTAATAGAACGTTCTACTGACGTTATTGTCATGATCGGAAATGGTTACGAGCATGTGTTCGCTCATGCATCACTCCTGTGCTGAGTCAACCCTTCGTACTCGGGTGACATCCCTTCGTACTCGGGTGACATCCCTTCGTACTCGGGTGACATCCCTTCGGCATAGATGCGTCTTGTCTTCGCAGATAGGGGTGCAAACAAGCCGAGCCGAGCCGAGCTTTATAGTGTTCGAGCTCGGCTCGTTAAGTAAACGAGCCGAAAAATCGAGCTCGAGCTCGGCTCGGTCATAAACGAGCCGAGCCTATGTAATCGAGCTGAGCTTTTTCGAGCCGAGCTTTAGCAAGCTCGTTAAATAAACGAGCCTGAAAATCGAGCTTGAGCTCGGTTCATTTACTTATCGAACCGAGCCGAGCCGAGCCTTGCCTTAACGAGCCGAGCCACGAGTTGCTCGCGAGCAGCTCGGTTCGTTTGCAGCCCTGTTCGCAGATGCTTAGATGTTGCTTTAACGGTTCCGGCCTTATTTGCCGAAGCGTAATAGTAACCGAGAGGTATCAATTTTGTTGGACTACAAGAGTTGCTCTTGATAGAAGATAGGTGGCCGAGCCTTCAGAGTCTGTTTGGTACGCCGAGACGTCTATGTCACATTTAGGAGGCAAACCTATTTTGTTTGCCGACCGGTCCCTTCGGCATTCACCTTTCGATCGATTCAGCTTTCCATATTATTCTCCATTTTTTACCCATTAACTCTCTACTCCATTAATTTTTCAAAAGAACAAAATAATAAATATAACAACCTTTTGCCCATCTATCAAGTTTTCAAAATGGACATTTATTAATGAACAACTCAAAATGAAATACTGGATTATTATTTGGGGACGGAGAGAATATATATTTTGTAGTAGTATTACTATTGTGACTAATTTTAAACGGGTGAAATGAAAAAGACAGTTTCTATAATTATAATGATAAGTTAAGATATTGTGCTTTGGTGTTATCTTCCGTCTCTATAATGCCATCAAATCATATACTGCCTTGTTTTTCTAGTCCAAACATTATCATAGTTTAGATTGAAAAGATAACTCTAATCTTTGGCGATAGTGAAGGTTCAAGACCATTTTTGGGTTAATCATATATCATCCTTAAACTATACCAATTTTTCTTAAGTAGTCCATCAACTATCAATTGAACTCATGTAGTCCCTCAACTGTTCAATTGATTATAATTTATTCCAATTTGTTAACTATTTGAATCAAGAATAAAACAAAAAGAATAATTTTTTTTAGGATAACTTTAATACCGACTTTTATATTTGTTTTAACTTCGAACCGCCGGTCATAAGATCATTGATATATTGATGTTATATTAATTTAAATCGATAAATATGTCTCCAAATCAATTACTCCTCTATATTAAAGAATCATTTTTTGTTTGGGTAACTATCAGTATCTATAAAGTAATATCTTTAGAGACCAATTGATTTCGCTCAATATAACGATGAATGGCTACAATTCAAGTTGAGAACATTACATGTCTCTTTTTTCTATGTATCTTTTCGTCCAAATATGATGCAGCGAAGCATATGAACTAAAGATTAACTTGCAACAAGGATAATTATAAAGAATGTTTCAATTAGAGAGACTCCTCTTTTTTCTTTTTCTTTTTCTTTTTCGATATAACCGGATGGTCGGACTAGGTTACATGCACTGGACTAATTCTGGGGCCCCAAAGGTAACGATCGAACATAACCCCCAGTGGCCCCAAGAGATTGCTGGCAAGGGGAATCGACCCCGAGACCTTTCGTGTGAGCAAACCCCTAAATCTGAAGGGAAGACTATATTGCCAACCCCTTGGGGTTGAGAGACTCTCTCCTTGAACAAATTAGAAGTCTTGACTAACTGTCCCTCTGTTATTAATAAATTAGCCCCAAGGCTTATAGTATTACTTCTACGATCGTAAAAACCCGAAATCAACTTGGAAATAAAATAATCAAAATTCTTGACTGCTAATAAAGCCTTAACTAGAGGAAATACAAAAATTACCCCAAGAAAATTCTAATCTGACTAGGAAATAAATAAACTAGAAACAAATATAAGGTTGACAAAACAGACGGCAACTAAAACGAAATTTCCTACTAAAAGTTATAAGCAAATCAAATATTTCTTAAATTGGCAAATTTGACGATTCGGAAGCCTAAACGAAAGAATTAGGCGGAAAACCACTGCAATTGATGGTTTTGATCGTTGGGTTATTTCGCATCAACCATAAGAGTTGTGAATCAATCTGCCACCAGTCGTCCTGTTTGGCTTGGATCACCTCTAGTTTCGTTTGGGCCATAAATGATCCTAACACTCAAGGAATATGGACGCGACTGATTCTACATCAAAATACTTAACTATTGATTATTAACAGTGTCAGTAATTAGACTACAATGAAATTAATTGAATAATTGAAGGATAGTTTGTATAGTGGTATAAAGCTATCTCCCTCTTTTGCAGACTTATTCCGAGTGGTAGGGTAGTCTTTCTCGCTTATTTGACACTTTTCGAGGCAGTAAGCAGGTCTCTGACTTGCATTGTGCGGTAGTCGAGTCCTTTTAATGATTTATTAACACCAAAGGTAATCTCCCTTCCTAGACTTACTCCGTCTGGTAGGGTAATGTTTTCCTTCCCCTAGCTAGAGAGGCCGTTAGAGTTCTCTCCATTGAAACATATCATCCCTGTCTTTGTCTCTCATCATGCGCTAGGTGAACCCCCTTTGCTGGCTTGCCAATATAGCGGGCAATTCTTCTCCCCAGCAACTGTCGTTGCTTACCTGTTGAATGAAAGCATATTTTTTCCAACAGTTATTGCACATTTCACTTACTTGTTGGGGGTAGTGATGTAGAGCAGGTTACCGAGGAGTTCCTCCAGCAATGGGAGCGTCGGGGGGCGAAGAAGACCCGCCATCAAGCGAAAATATGAACATGCTTAGAATTTCTCCAAACTTGGCAGGTGGTGTGGATGCCCCCCACCAACAACCCCCTTCCCCCCCCCCGGCGGGCTACTTTGAATCGATTGGCGTGTTTTAAGCCTCTCTTTAATCAACATCGATAATCCGGTGTCCATTGCGCGACACCTACAATTGTTAGAGTCGCCACTTGATTTAGGCTAAACTAAGAAAAAGCCTGACCAGAGATTTGAGTCGTGGATTTGGGAGCCAAGGGTACGAGAAGGGGAAGGTGTTAGACACTTCGTCCAACCAAAAGGTTGGCCTCTAATCGTTTGAGATAAAATAACTTAATCTTTCTTTTGATTTCACATATATTGTCGCGCCTGGGATTTTGTCCAAGGGGTTTTGGAAAACGGGTTTTCGGTCGAGTAATCCAAGTGATATTCTAGCAACGTGTTTTATGAAACATGGGTTTTACAGCTGTGACTGAGCTAGAAAATTTTGATATAAAATAACTCAGAGTCGTCACTTGGGATATGATTTTAGGTCTGTCAAGTCACCATATAAATAGTATTTTGGAAAAAGAGAAGTAAATGCCTCGGGTCGAGAGACCCGGTTTTATTTGATATAAATGACTCGGTTTATTATTTAGTCTACGATTTTAGATTAAAAAAAAAAAGGTTCGGTAATTTACTGTTACGTATAGGGAAGCCGAAGCACCATACCCCGCCCTTTCGGCACTTGGAACAAACTTTTCTAAAACAAAATGAGTAGACATACATATAATGAGAAGAAGAAAACTAATATGCTATATGAAAATGTATTTTATTGCATGAGACGTTTACAATAATAAGGGAAAATATGTACAAAAGATGGATTTGGACAGAGCCTAGCCTCAGGGTTGCCTACGTATCTCCAGTCGTTGGAGAATTAGGACGTTACATAGTTCAAGAGGATAAAAATGTTTTACTTGGGACCGAGCCCTCATCGGGCTGCCTCCGACCTCAGAAGAAATCAGGTCTTGAATAGTTCGGAACAAAAACTGAGTTTTAGAGAAGCTAAACTTGCTGGGGAATTTAGGTCAGCGAGGCACAGAGGCGTTTCTACCGTACACAGAGGACAATGTCTAGACTCTAGTGGTTACAATGCTTGGGGACCAAAAGTAACATAAGAAACTCTGGAACATCTCCAGAAGGTTCCGAGATTGGAGATGGGTCTAAAAAGACTACATGACTCGATGGGAGAAATATTGAAAATAGCCGACCAGGGCTGCCTATAGATGACGGAAGGTCTCGGGATGTTTATTGGGTGGCCCCATGGTTGAAAATGGGTTTAAAATGTAATTTGCAAGTCCATATAAAAGTTGTAAAAATTTCATCTGGAGCCAAAAATGGCTACCGGCGAGCTCCGGACATATCCGGTTCAAATTTAAAATGGATACAGAAGATAAAGGAGTTTTTATGGTAAAAGTTAAGAATCATGTCCAAAGCCCGAAAAAGGCATCCGGTAGTCCCCGGTCAATATCTGGTCTAATATTAAACGGTAAAAGTGAGTACAGTTAAACTCAGTTGACTTTTTGGTAAAAAGTTGAATTTTGTCGCCCGGAGAAAAAAATGGTTTCCGGCGGGTCCCAGGTCGTCCCCGGTAGGGTCTACGAGTTGAAAATAGGTGTTTGAGGTTCGAAGGGTATTTTGGATTTTTTTTTTAAAAAAATTGGTTTTGGGGGTTCTGATAATTGTCGACGAGCCCGGGGTAGCTTTAGGATCAGTTCTATAGGCTGAAGTGACTCTGGGTATGATATAGGTATTTTGGTAATTTTGACATGGAGTTGACTCTATGACCGGAGGATACTCGAAACGGAGCCTCAGACACTTCCTAACTAACTCTTTTGGGGAATTTTAACCAAAGAGACTGAGAAGGATATTTTCATAATTTGGGGAGAAGCTGATTGCGAGTCCAAAATAAAGTCAAGATGGACCTATGACTCCTGGGTATGCATGACATTATCTAAAAATGTACACCAAATACAGTATAAATAATACTATAGATATAACAGAAAAAGCTGTCCGGCTCCTGCGCTGGAACTCGGATAACATAACTGGGTGCCCGAAGGCTGATATGAAGAGGTATCTGAATAGTATTGTGATAATATGATATTTCTTGTTGGGAGAAAATATTTTGTTTTTGTTGTGACCGAACCCTCATCGGGCTACTTACGTATCCTCGCACATGGGGCAAACAGATTGCTCCGTAGTTCGGACCTCGATCCGGTTTATGAAATTATATCTGAATTCATGCAATTAATCTTGATGCTTTTATTTTTGGGGTTTTGTACGAGCTGTCCGAACAGCTAGTTAAGTCAAGGTAAGCGATCTCAGAAAATCCCGGAAAAGACCTAGTAGGGAGGCAGCGGTAAGTAGACCTCTGCCAAGCCTTGCTTTAATGCGCACGATATTTTTCAGTCTTTCTGAGATTCCTCGCCTCAAACCTCGACGAGATTGTTGCGGTGCAAACGGTTCGCTCCCCACTACGTGTCCTTTGGACCCTTCACCCGCTTAGAAGTGGATTCGCAGCTGGACAGGTTCTTCTCCTAGGAGACTTCAATGTTGTGACAGTGTACATCTATATTATTGTGAATTTTATTGACACACAGACTGATTGAATATGCATATGCAGTATTACAGCGTTTGAAATTAGCATGGGCCTGGCCCATGGGCAGTAACCGGGCCGACACAGTTCTAAATATTTCTACTACATGTTGAAAGTAAGCAGGCAGTTATTGGTATTTGAAATTGATTTACTTACAAACTCCCAGCTCGAACCCCAGGTAGAGAATTAGACAAAGCTTCCGCTGGATATCATATAAAGTTGTCCGGAAAAATCGGCTATAGCCTCTGGCAAAAAGTGGTTTATTCTGAGTCAGTACTTGGACAGAGTATCTGCAGGACTGAATGATTTTGAATCGGTACTCGGACAGAGTAACGGTAGGATTTTAAGATCCGAATTTCTTTCGGGAGAAATCGGGTGCGTTTCCGTGTAGCCCCAACCACTAGTATTTTTCTTCTCGGAGAAATCTGGCAGAGCTTCCGCGTAGTATCTATATCCCGAGATTCCACCTAAGGAATCCAACAGAGCTTCCACGTAGCTTTGGCTACTGGAGTTTCTTCTCTGAGAATCCCAGTAGAGCTACCGCTTAAGCTAGTGATCTCTGAGTTCGATTCCCCACTACGACAACGCCAGTGTCCGAAGGAACTAAAACTCAGAGGTGTGTGAGTGTGTGTAAAAATGGGAACCTAAAGAATGGGCGCCTGCCACGTGGCAAGCTCCCATAGGGCTGCCTGGGGGTTTGCATCGCTTTGCACGGTGCAACCCCATCTCGACTGTGTTCGCGTGCAGTCATCCAGAAACATCCAGGGAGGGATCCCTAGGGTTTTGAGATGCTTTAAGCCTCATGGCGGCGTCCATTTTTTCAAATTATGCTTCGAAGATAGAGAAATGCAATCGTCCGGCTCTCGGTTGAATTGGAGCGTGGTAAGCAATAGAATGACCAATCGGAGTCCGATTGACCTGAAATTTTATAGAGAATTTCAATATGGTTAAAAATAAATTATCAACAATTTAGATTTTAAAAATTGGGTCCCAATGTCCATGATCATGGAATCGACCGTCTTGGAAAGCGCTGTTCCCCGAAAATAGCAAACGGGCTTGGAATTGCCTGAAACTTGACGTGAGACCTAATTTCATAACATGAAGCTTAAATATGAAATTTGGTGTGATTTGGATTTGTATAGACAAAACCTAGGCCTTTTGTCCCTATTTGCCTATTTTTACCAGGCAAAGGTGATAGTGCGGTGATAGTTCAACGGTCAAACGTCTTTCGATCTTGACGTGGCTTGAACTAATCACTCTGAAATGTTAAAATGAGTACATCCAACTCTCTTGATGCTCGACTAGATTTCCCAAAAATATAACTGGTTGAGCTTTTGGGAGCTGATTTTTGTCAAAATAAAGGAGGGAGGGCTATGGCCTCCTGAAATGGCAAGCTTGCACATGCAGATGTTAGATATTATTTGATATTTTAGAATTAATATTTGACTTACCGCGGCATTAGTACTTTGTACCGTGTTGGTTTACCTTTACCTTTACCGGGAATGGCATGTTCTACAAGGTAAGGTTGTTTCTGCTTTCTGATGATCCAACGTCTCTTTCCTGCGAGCATCGACGTCATTGATTTGTTTTGATAAATAGGAGTGGGGCAAAAACCGGTGTCAACATATACTTGCTATTAGCCATTAACAGATATGAGTGATTGAAAGCAATAAGCAGGGCATGGGACAAGGATTATGCGATAACACAAACAAAATAAATAAAGCAGCAAGTTTTGTAGTCGAACTAAATAGCGGTCGTTGTTTCTAAACCATTCGGCCGTTCATGAGATACAACAACATTCACCGTCCGACATTCATTATGTTGGCTGTTGTTCCTCGTCACACCAATAGAAACAACAAAATAAGGGATTAGTCCGAAAAATAAAGGAAAAATGCAAAGTAAGTAAAAAGGGCTAGCTTGTGTTGGCTATTTGAACATCCTGCCTTGAATCTCTCAGTTGCAGAAGTTGATGACTTTGCTTGGTTTCTGAACCTTTATGATTAAAGGTGAACATCCCAACAAACAGTGTAGAACTTAATAGGTTTGAAGACTTTCAGATACTCCCTAGGTATTTTTGCTACTCTCATACCTCTCTCGTGTTATATAACTCAAAGTTACGTAGGCCAGGACTTCGTGGCTAGGGGTTTACTGTAGAAGATGATGGCAACAGAGTTTCGAGATGGAGAGAAGAGGCTTAATTGTGTGTCAAAAACCTATAAAAGAGGTCCCTGTTATAGATTGAGAATTGAGGTTTGCATGGAAAGTAAATAGTATCTCTAGGAGTGAATAAAATTTCCCAAGATCTTTTCTTGGAGTGGGGAGCAAGTATAATGGCAGGCCCTAATGCATTTAGGGTAAGCAAGATGCGTCTGGCATAAAGCTGGATTCTGGAAGGTTCTGAGTGGAAAGAAAAATGTCGGCCGCAATTTAGAATCGCGGCCGTCATTCTGAGATACCCCAGGAAGGTAAACTTCGCGGGCTCGCCCCAGACACTGACGAACTCAGATTTGTGCGTGGTTGGAATCGTTGATGTTAAGTCTACTTCATAACCCAAGCAGTTTGGACCCAAAATACTTTGTACATAAACATATATGGCCATTTTACCCTTAAATGGTTAGAAAATAAGTGATTTGGGTAAAATGCTCACATCTCTCTCATTTTAACTCAGATTGAGACATATTATATATCAATAAAGAGGGTAACTTTTAGGGAATGAAGAATGCCTTAGAATTAGGGAAGGAAGTGCCGCGTGATACTTAGAATGTGTTTTAGCCTTATTGGCTCCGATAAATTGTCATTTAGTCTGCTTTCGGCTAACTTTTGATAAATCCAATTTGATTTAGCCTTATCTATATATAATATGTCTCAATCCAATTTGAAATGAGAGAGATGCGAGCGTTTTTCCAAAATCATCCATTTTTCGACCCACTGAGGGTAAAATTGCCATCTATTTAATTGTACAAATTATTTTGGATCCAAATCAATTGGGTTAGAAATTAGACTTAACAAGCTTTCCAGCGGTTTAAACCACGTCAAAATCGGAGTTTGGTAGAGCCCGAACCGAGCTCGCGAAGTTTGGGCTCTTGTGCTATCTAGAAGTATCGGCTGTGAAATCAATGTGTCGGCCGCAAAATCAGCTCTTAGCGAATTAAAAGCTTTTGCGAGTGTTGAGTTTCATCCCAATTCTTCCCATCCGGTCACCCAACTTGTTGTGCACGTTCGAAACACTGATAGGAAGAGTTTTTATGAGAAATTATCTCTATTTTCATATTTAAATAATTCCCTTATGATTATCTCTAACCCTACCGTCAATCCCTATAAATAGGACCCCTCCCTATGAGTTGAAATTTGGATTTTCTATCTCTCTCCCATGTTATACACCCACTCTTCATACTACCTTCAATACGCATAGCCTAGGTTGCAAACCTAGCTCCAACAACATCAATTTCGAGAGTCTAAGCAATTTTGTGAATGAAAAACACCAAGAGAGTAGCCAAAACCTTCAAACCCAAAGGAGTTCTATATTGTTCATCGGCTTTTCGTTCCCTCAATCCATAAAGGCTGCACAAATCAAGCCTTCATTGTATAATCAAGCAACTGAGGTATGGTGGTAGGATTTTTACACAGTCTCTCGACTGCCCGTATCGCTTTGATTATTGTTGTCGGTACTTTCTAAACCCTCTACTCATATCTGTTCGTGCTTTTCTGTTTTCTGGTATTAAGTGTGAAATATCAGCCGGCACAAAATCAATTTATGCAGTTGTTGGTTTTTGCCAGCCGACATATCTGATTGTCGGCCGGCAGATCGATGTGCATACATTGTACCTAATTTATTTTTATTTTTATGTTTTTGCATTGTGTGATCCCCTGCCCCTATCCCGTGTGTGTTTATTTCTTGTCGTTACCCATATCTGTTTAACGGCTAATTAATTAGTTTGTTTGCGAAGTCTTTTAAAATAATTTAACAGCTTTATGTTGTGTGAGTATGGGCTAGCCTTTGTGGCTAGGCGGAGAGGGGTACCTAACACCTTCCCCTCACCATACCCTTGGTTTACGAATCCATGGCTAGAATATCTGGTTAGGCTTTTTCTTGGTTTAGCCTAAACCAAGTGGCGACTCCAAACAGTGGTAGGTGCGGCGCAATGAGCACCGTGGATTATTGAAGTTGGATGAAAAAGAGTCTTAAATGCGCCAACGGATTCAAAGAAAAAGGCCCAATACATCCAATTGGCCATCCTGTGTAGTGAAAGTCCACAAGAGGTAAAACGCTAGCCTTCTTCAATGAGAATCTTAGTGACACTCAAAAGAAGTGGACGATGTATGAGCAGGAGCTTTATGCAGTTGTGCAAAGTTTATTTCATTGGGAGCCATATCTGATTCAAAGGCAAACTACTCTTAGGAAAGGCCAAGTCTGGAAATCAGTTCCTCCTGAAGCCCGCGCTATGACCCACAACAAAAAATGAGCCTTGCGACGAGACGCAGACATTCCCCATGCAGTGGTTCCCTCCGGTCCGTTCTCGGGTTGGGTTAGGGGAACATCTGAGCAATTGCCTTCACGGATCCAAACGTTCTCAAGGCACACAATAAGAATAAGACCAATAGAGACTTCATAAGAGACCATTTGAGCTACAGATCGTAATGCTCCTAGAAAGGCATATTTAGAATATAGAGGAGTGAAATTTCCTATTAACAAAACATCCCCATTTTCTTTGCTCTTTCGGAACTGGTACAAAAATTGGTGTCTTTTCTACGTTCTTTACCTTTGTCACTGGGGGGTTTTGGGGTCTTAGCAGACGCTTTTGAGGCATTCTCCTTCATGAAGATGGCATCAAGCCGATGTGGGACTTGAGGAATAGAATACGGGGATTTCTTTGGAGTGGAATGTTGTGAAATTTTAAAGTACTCGCAAGCGCACGAATCGGATTGATAGTATACCTATGCAAGTGCGAGGTCGAACCCACAAGGACTTGTGTATTTTTTATAGGAAAACTAAATTAACTTAAATTGATTGAACCCTAACCTAATTGAAAAAAGTAGTGGTTGATTTTATAAAATTAGAATTAAACAAGCAATAGTGAAAGTAAATAATAAAATTTACAATTAGACGAACCTAATAATGGGAAAAGTGACTAAGGTTTCAGAATCCACACTCATATATCCGTAGCAATTACTGACAAACTCTTACTCATTCTCCTACTCTTCTTCGCAGTAATTTAGTGGCTAAACTCTTTTACCGTGGAAAATATTATCATTAAGACCGTTTAATGAAATTAACTTGTGTACGCTCTTTCTCGCCTTAATGTTCAAGACCAAAAAATCATATGTATCCGTTCACAAACAAATCACAAAAGATATCTAGTACTTGAAATCAAAGCTACATAACCGGGCTGATTAATTAGCTAGCAATCTCAAATCATAGAGAAAACATGATTGAATCCATATCCAAAATTACTAACTTAATTAAAATGAGGTATAACTTAATTAAAATGAGGTAAGAACGATTATTACGAATAAACCAAACATTAGGAAAATAACTAAAAATCTGTAAGTACTTACTATGAAATATGAGGTTTCATCTTCAACCCTAGTCTAGAATATTTAGCCTCTCATAGACATGATGAAGCTTCTCTTCTTTTGTTCTTAGCCGCAACCGTGGTCTCTGATTTTCACTGCAGTAGCTTGATGCGTGGTCTCCTCTCCACGCCGAACTATTGTGTCTTTAACTTATACAAGCTGATGAAAGTCTCCTTAGGAAAGGAGAATCTAATATTTCCTATGCAACCACTACTAGAAAATAAAATAACGTTATGATTCTTTCCTATGTAAACAAATCTTTACTTTTGGAATTTGAATCCTAAATTACTGCCGCAGATTCTTGCACATGTATCAACCAATAACATTATAGCACAATCTTGGACAATGCCAAGATATAATACATGCAATTCATATGGGCTAATAGTCAATAGACTTGACCAAGATTGTGATTTAGCGTAATTCCCCTTGATTTCCTTAATGAGCTTGGACCTCCAATTCAAATTACTTGATCATGGTTTGCGCACCACATAAAGTTCGACGTTGCGGCTGAAGCATAACTTGTTATTGTTGGGAGTGCAGATAAACCTGAAGGTAGCGCTACCAAGGTTTTGGGGTAGCGCTACCGAGTGCCTATCTCTTAAACAGAGTGTTTTGGAGCGCTACAGGTTTTTCCCTATAGCGCTACCGAGAGCCTTATATGCTTTTATGGTTTCGGCCGGCTGCGTGTGTTAGAGTTGTGTATCAGATTTTCAGAGCGTGAAAATTTGTGAGAGGAAAGAGAAAACCAATCTCAGAGAGATTGTGAGAAGACTTGGACTCCTTGATTCGATTTCATAGTGGACTGGTGTGGCTCCCGTGGTTTTTCCTCATGTTGAGGTTTTCCACGTATATCTTGTGTCTTGCTTTTCTTTCCGGTTTTTCATTACGCACTTATTTGCTTGTCTATTCTGTGATTCATTGTTCCCAAGATCCGTAGGGGCGTTGTAGGATTGAACAGGTGTTCGCGATAATCTATAACAACTGGTATCAGAGCCGCGGTTGCGGTAGGTTTTGTTCGACAGGGTAGGGTTTAATCTCGTTCGGGCAGGCTAGGGTTTCAGTGGGAGCTATGGGTTCTGAAGAAGGCAAACAGAAGATTGATAAGTTTGATGGGTCAGACTTCGCATTTTGGAAAACACAGATAGAGGACTATCTGTATCAGAAGGATCTTTACCGGCCGTTGGAAGGTAAAGAAAAGGGGAAGAAAGCTGAAGAGAGTGACGATGATTGGAAAGTTCTTGACAGAAAGGCGTTAGGGGTTATTCGCCTGTCTCTTTCCAAGTCAGTCACACACAACAAATTGAAAGAGAAAACGACGGAGGAGCTTATGGAAGCGCTGAAAAAGATGTACGAGCAACCATCTGCAGCGAATAAGGTACATCTTATGAAAAAACTTTTCAACCCGTCTATGGCTGAAGGGGTTTCCTTTATGTCACATCTCAGTGAGTTCAATATGATAGTTGATCAACTTACGTCTGTCGATCTCAAGTTTGAGGATGAGGTTCAAGCTTTGTTAATTCTGTCTCAGTTGCCAGAGAGCTGGCAGGGTACAGTTACTGTAGTCAGTAATTCGGCAGGGAAAGAAAAGTTGAAACTGAGTGAGGTTGTCAGTTTGATTTTGACTGAGGAGGTCAAAAGGGGTTCGATCGATGGTTCAGGTAGTTCAGGTTCAGCTCTAAGTGTTGAGCAGAGAGGCAAAAGCCAGACCAGGGGTGGTCAGAATCAGTACAGGAACAGGTCGAAATCCAAGGGTAAGGGAAATAAGGCCAAATCTCAGGTTCGGCCTATTAAAGGTGAATGTTGGAATTGTGGTCAGACAGGCCATATGTCACAAACTTGCAAAGCACCGAAGAAGCATAACAGTGAGCAAGAGGATCATATTGTGCACGATGCACTTATTCTTGCCATGAACAGCGACGCCGGATCGTGGGTGATTGATTCGGGTGCCTCATTCCACGCCATTGCTAACAGGGAGGTTTTGCAGAACTATGTAGCAGGGGACTTTGGGAAAGTATACTTGGGGGATGACGAGCCTTGCAGTATAGTTGGAAGAGGGGATGTTTAGATTGCGACGCAGGGGTACAGATGGTGTCTGAATGATGTCAGGCATGTTCCGAATTTGAAGAGGAATCTTGTTTCGGTTGGACAGCTTGCAGCAGTAGGTTATACTTCGACATTCACAGGAGACACGTGGAAAGTCTCCAATGGTACCATGGTGGTGGCTAAAGGCAAGAAAGTTGGTACACTTTACTTGACTTCACATGGTAGCGATACACTTGCTGTTGCAGACAGCAAGGAGAGTTCAAATCTGTGGCACAGAAGACTGGGGCATATGAGTGAGAAGGGAATGAAGGTGATGCAGTTGAATGGGAAGCTACCGGGTTTAGAGTCAGTGGATATTGACATGTGTGAGGATTGTATCTTCGGGAAATAGAAACGGGTTAGCTTTCAGAAAGGCGGCAGGTCTCCCAGGGATCAGAAGCTAGAGCTTGTCCATACAGATGTGTGGGGTCCAGCTACAGTGTCTTCTATTGGCGGTTCTTATTACTATGTTACCTTTGTCGACGATCACTCGAGGAAGGTATGGGTATACTTCATGAAGCACAAGTCAGAGGTCTTTGAAGTCTTCAAGAAGTGGAAGGCCATGGTTGAGAATGAAACAGATTTGAAGGTGAAAAAGGTTGAGGTCCGACAACGGCGGAGAGTATGAGTTGGGGGAGTTCAAGAAAGCCTGCGCTCTATTCGGGATTCGTTTAGAGAGGACACCTCCAGGGACTCCGCAACATAATGGCATTGCAGAGAGGATGAACAGGACCTTGACTGAGCGTGCTAGGAGCATGCGAATACACGCAGGGTTGCCCAAGATGTTTTGGGCAGATGCAGTCAGCACAGCAGCATATTTGATCAATCTTGGGCCATCAGTTCCGTTGAATTTTGGCATACCAGAGGAGGTTTGGAGTGGTAAGGAGGTAAATCTCTCACACTTACGTGTTTTCGGTTGTGTTTCCTATGTGCATATTAGCGATAAGGACAGGGATAAACTTGATGCTAAGTCACAGAAGTGCACCTTTATTGGGTACGGCGGAGATGAGTTTGGTTATCGTTTTTGGGATGACAAGAACCGAAAGATAATCAGAAGCAGAGACGTTGTGTTTGATGAAAAGGTGATGTACAAAGACAGGGACAACAAACAGAGCAGTGAGGGTACCACTTCGGATGGAGATACGCCCGAGTACTTTGGGTTGGAGGATCTTCCAGATGACAGTGGGGTTGAACAGAGGTCTGGTAAGGCAGAGGAGAGAGCTTTAGATGAGACAGTTTCAGAGGGGACAGTTTTAGATGAGGTAGCTCCAGAGACAGGGACTAGTTCAGCGGTCAGAGTGTTGAGGAGGACAACCAGAGTACATAAGCCGAATCCAAAGTATATTTCTTCGCTTGATTACTTGCTTTTGACGGACAGTGGAGAACCAGAGTGCTATGATGAGGCTATGCAGGTTTCCGAGTCAGCTAAGTGGAAAACTGCGATGCAGGAAGAGATGGATTCTCTTCATTCCAACGATACTTGGCAGTTAGCTCAGCTTCCCGCAGGAAAGAAAGCCTTGCAGAACAAATGGGTTTTTCGACTTAAGCAGGAGAGTGATGGCAAGAAAAGGTACAAGGCAAAATTGGTTGTAAAAGGCTTCCAACAGAAGGAGGGATCGATTATACAGAGATATTTTCGCCGGTTGTGAAGATGGCCACTATCAGAGTGGTGTTGAGTTTGGTTACTGCTGAAAATCTCTACCTTGAGCAGTTAGATGTTAAAACTGCTTTTCTTCACGGGGACTTGGAAGAAGAAATCTACATGAAGCAGCCTGTTGGCTTCATTGTGAAAGACAAGGAAGAGATGGTGTGCAGGCTCAAGAAGAGTCTGTATGGTTTGAAACAGGCTCCCAGACAGTGGTACAGAAAGTTTGATGGTTTCATGCAACGCAGTGGCTACACAAGGTGCAATGGGGATCACTGTTGTTACTTCAAGAGGTTTGAGTCTAGCTACATCATTTTATTGCTCTACGTAGATGATATGCTTGTAGCAGGTTCTTGTGTTAGGGAGATCAACAGGTTGAAGCAACAGTTGGCAACGGAGTTTGCTATGAAAGATCTGGGTGCAGCTAAGCAGATACTTGGGATGAGGATCAGCAGAGATAAGGCTCAGGGGACCTTACGGTTGAGTCAGGCTGAGTATATTGAACGTGTTCTGGAGAGGTTCAATATGCAGAGTGCTAAGGCAGTTGGCACACCCTTGGGAAGTCATTTCAAACTTTCTCAGGGGCAATCGCCCAAGACAGATGCAGAGAAAGAGTACATGGCCAAGGTTCCATATACCTCGGCCGTGGGTAGCCTGATGTATGCGATGGTGAACACGAGACCAGACATTGCCCATGCAGTGGGAGTTGTGAGCAGGTTTGCTAGCAATCCAGGGAAACAGCATTGGGAAGCAGTAAAGTGGATCATGCGATATTTGAGAGGTACCACTGATTTGCCACTTTGTTTTGGGAAAGGGAAATTGACAGTGCAGGGATATGTGGATGCAGACTTTGCCGGTGATCAGGATACGCGGCGAAGTACCACAGGTTATATCTATACTATGGGTTCAACAGCGGTGAGCTGGGTCTCGCGTCTGCAGAAGTTAGTGACACTATCCACGACAGAAGCTGAGTATGTGGCCGTGACTGAGGCTGCAAAGGAGATGATTTGGTTGAAGGGCTTTTTGGAGGAGTTGGGTTTGAAGCAAGAGAACTGCGTTCTTTTCAGTGACAGCCAGAGTGCTATACACCTTGCCAAAAATCCAGTGTTCCATGCCAGGACGAAGCATATTGATTTGAGGTACCATTTCATTCGTTCGCTTTTGGAGGATGGGGATTTGTTGCTAGAGAAGATTTTGGGGGATCGAAATCCGACAGATATGTTGACCAAGTCTGTTACTATTCAGAAACTGAAGTTGTGTTCAACTTCAGTTGGCCTTCATGCTTGAAGAGATGATAGGCCTGGAGTCACACCAAGAGGGGTCAGATGACTACGTCCAAGTTTTGATTGAGATCATTTGGGTTTGCAGTTGTTTGTTTGTGGATGCTTCAGGATATCTTCAAGTGGGAGATTGTTGGGAGTGCAGATAAACCTGAAGGTAGCGCTACCAAGGTTTTGGAGTAGCGCTACCGAGTGCCTATCTCTTAAACAGAGTGTTTTGGAGCGCTACAGGTTTTTCCCTGTAGCGCTACCGAGAGCCTTATATGCTTTTAGGGTTTCGGCCGACTGCGTGTGTGTTAGAGTTGTGTATCAGATTTTTAGAGCGTGAAAATTTGTGAGAGGCAAGAGAAAACCAATCTCAGAGAGATTGTGAGAAGACTTGTACTCCTTGATTCGATTTCATAGTGGACTGGTGTGGCTCCCGTGGTTTTTCCTCACGTTGAGGTTTTCCACGTATATCTTGTGTCTTGCTTTTCTTTCCGGTTTTTCATTACGCACTTATTTGCTTGTCTATTCTGTGATTCATTGTTCCCAAGATCCGTAGGGGCGTTGTAGGATTGAACAGGTGTTCGCGATAATCCATAACAGTTATCATCTTCAATTTTTTTTTTTCTGCAAATAAATAATTTAGTGTGAATTACCAAAAAGATAACAATAATATTGAATTAAACACGATAAAGGACTAACAATATGCAATTTAGGGATTGCTACATGTCAATATTTTGGGCTTATCAAGGAATAACCGGGATTTTAAGCATTCTTCGTCCCTTGCACATAGATCTTTTGACACCTGGGATGGACTAAACTCAGGCTCGGAACTTCACTAAAAGCAGGGGAAAGAAGTGATATCATATATAAAGAAAAGGAATCGAATGCAAGCTCCTATGGAACTGTTTTCGGGTTTGGTGGAATTGAATCAAGAGTTAGTAATGCCAGTGCTTCTTTTCTTGCTTCCACGGAAGATACTCTTTCTTCGCTCCTCTCGAACTCGCTTACTCGCATAAGGGTCGATGCAATTGAGTCCTTTTACTACTCTAAATGAATGCTCTGGTTATTTTTATGGAACTCGTCCTTTTAACTTTCTCTTATTAGCTTAA
This sequence comes from Vaccinium vitis-idaea, assembly GCA_963854785.1. Classification (NCBI taxonomy): domain Eukaryota; kingdom Viridiplantae; phylum Streptophyta; class Magnoliopsida; order Ericales; family Ericaceae; genus Vaccinium; species Vaccinium vitis-idaea. Next base: position 18,993,023 of record OY978220.1, read on the forward strand.
TAACAATTAAATATCACTTTCTTACTCTATGTTTATGTTCGCTATGTAGCTCCAGTACTTTATTTTCCCTCTATAAGGTCTGATCGTTCAAGTTTCAAGTGCCAGAAGTAGGAATGCTACAGCCTATCTACTGCTGCAGAAGCTTTCTTATTGGGTTAAGCTACTGGGTTAGCCGACATAGCGCACAAGGTTCCATGCCTTTTTATTATTAGTTAAAAATTTAAAAGAAGGCTTTCAACGATTGAGTGGTTTACATCGATTGAATAAGATAGGGGAAATTAAATAAATCGTCTTCTTTCATATATGAATTGGAAAACTAAAGCATTAAAGATTTAAAGTGATGTTATACTTGTGTAGACACCCTCTGTAATGCTTGCATTTCAGAAAATCTGAGCACTTGGGTTGCTACCTGAGTGCCTGTATACCATGGTAACCGAGCACCCGAGTCAACACATGGCCCAATTGCTTTGACTAAGCTATCCGGGCACCCAGATAGCTATTTGAGCGCTTGGGTAGGTATCTAAGTGCCCAGATTTGACTGCATAGCAGACCAAACTTCGCGGGGCTTCCCTGGGTGCTACTGAACTCTATTTTACGCGTGGTTTGAAGGGTTGGAAAGCTGGTTGAGTCTACTTTCTAACCAAGTAGTTTGAACCCAAGATATTTTGTACATTAAAAAAATTTACCCTTAGAAGGTCGGAAAACAAGTCATTTTAGTAAACTGCTCGTATCTCTCTAATTTCAAAATGGATTAAGACATTATATATTGATAAAAGAGGGTTTAGAATCTACTAAAAGATAGGGTATGCTAATGTTTGTTTTGAAAAGGTTTTTATTTAGGTTTTTGAAAGTGAAAGAGCATCGTTCTAGCTTTCCAGACTTGTTTTAACTTGTTTCATTATTGGGGAGTCAACTAGCCACTACTTAAGGACATCCAAAGGGTCCAAATTAGGGTTTCCACAGTTACTCTTCTTTGACGGAACTCGGATGCCATTGTTTGATACGAGTGACGTCAAGGGTTGAGACATCCCTAGTTTGAGCTTCCCAAAAAACAAATGCAAGCATTCAATGCATAAGGTCGTGCTTTTCTAGCTTGCGACGTACCCCGTTGTAGGGATTAAACTAGCGTAGTTCGTTGAGGCAAATGCATGCAAATGCAAGTAGATATGTTATGAAACAAAACTATATTTAAAGAAACGCATCAAACAAGCATGCAAGCTTACTCGACTTGTCCTTTGACATAATAGAAGGTAGGGTCAACTAGACTGTCGAGGTTGTTTCAATATAGCGATGACTGGGAAAGTGTACGCGTTTCAGAAAATCTGCTCTCGTATGGCAATTACTCGCAAAGTGTATGCATTTTATATGTAATATAGATCTTATTTGATATGGATCTTATTTTAGAAAAATCTTATTTAAAAACTTTGTGCAAGATTGGAAGATATGTGCAATCTATAACGTATTTTATGTGCAATATGGATCTTGTTTAATAGATCTCAATTAGTTCTATTATACAAAGTTTTTAAAATCCCTAAATGTTATAAATTGAAAGATATGAACAGTTTAAAATTACATTGGAATCCCAACATGACCAACAAATTAGGATGGAGGGAGTATGAACTAAGCTCTCCACTTTTCATACTTTACTAAGCATCTTGAAGACCTTAACTGAATACGAGAAAAACTTGAGTACAAATAGGGTACCACGTTGTGCCCTTCAACATATCTGGTCTGTCCAAAGTATATTTGGATGGTTCGAATTTGGAGAGAGAAACAAGAGAGAGGAAGAGGAGATAGAAAGAGGTGAGACAGTGTTTTAATCTGGACTGTCCAATACACTTTTGAATGGCCTGGATGTGACGAAGGGGCACCACGTCAGCTCCTACCCTATTTGCACGTAAGTTTTTCTCACTGAATACCATTAACTGAACACCATGTCAGGCCAATGCCTTAATCAGGACAAATAAATTGTTGATGACAAAGAAATTTAAAAATAAACAGTTGATAAATGTGAAAGAGAAAGAAGTACTTGACTAATTATTTATTGGTTTGTCGAACATCCCAATGACACGAATCAAATCTCGTAAATAGAGGCATCCAGGCAGGTTGGCGGGTGCAGATAGGCGGAATTGGAAGAGAGATTTTCGAATGCTTTGCATTCCAAGTGAGAAATAGAAATATTGGACTGGGCAGAAAAAGGGGGAAAAAGTAAAGTCTAAGCACATATGGCACGAAAAGGAAATCCGATTTCGATTGATAAACTGAAGCATTCTAATAGGAAAGGCTTCAATCGTTTTGTCTCCACTCAGCGAGAAGGATCTCGTTTCTTTCTATATCTACTAGACTCTTTCTTCTTTCTTTGGAACAGAAACAAAGTAAATACTAAAAAAAATTACTGAATTAAAGTATGGGAAATTTTCTTATCCACACTCCTGGATTTAAGGAAAAAATGGGGTTTTTTTGTGTTGCAAATTTTTTTTGGAAAATCCGATCCGTCCAATGTGTTCAGAAGGTGTTTTCAAGGGTCCACGCGGAAAATCTTCAAAAAAAAATACCGGGAAGGGCTTGATCCAAGCAGTTTTCGCAAAAAATGTAAATATATATTTTTTGCGAAAACTGCTTGGATCAAGCCCTTCCCGGTATTTTTTTTTGAAGATTTTCCGCGTGGACCCTTGAAAACACCTTAAGAACACATTGGACGGATCGGATCGTCAAAAAAAATTTTGGATCATAAGGTGCGGAAATTAAAAGTCCGGATTAGAAGTGAACTCATTAAAGTATATCTTCCAACTTGCACACTATATATATATATATACCCCACGGTTCCAGTCAGGGATCCCTGACTGGAGCCTTTGGGGTGTTTTTTTGTGTTGCAAATTGTTTTGAGAAAATCCGTTCCGTCCAATGTGTTCAAAAGGTGTTTTCCAAGGTTCACGCGGGAAATTTTCGAAAACAAATACCGGGAAGGGCTTGATCCAAGCAGTTTTTCGCAAAAACTGTATATTTACAGTTTTGTGAAAAACTGCTTCGATCAAGCACAGTTTTTGCGAAAAACTGCTTGGATCAAGCCCTTCACGGTATTTTTTTTTGAAGATTTCCCGCGTGGACCCTTGAAAACACCTTCTGAACACATTGGACGGCTCGGATCGTCAAAAAAATGTTCGCAAAAATATATAAATACAGTTTTTGCGAAAACTGCTTGGATCAAGCCCTTCCCGGTATTTTTTTTTGAAGATTTTCCGCGCGGACCTTTGAAAACACCTTCTGAACACATTGGACGGATCGGATTTTCCAAAAATAATTTGCAACACAAAAAAACCCATTTTTTTCTTATTTCCGGGAGTGTGGATAAGAAGATTTCCGTATATATATATATATATATATAAGAAGTTTCCTATGAGGGCTCCCTCACAAAAAAAGTGCGGGAAAACAGTTGTGGGCCGTTGGATCCTATGCCCTTCACGCGATCCAACAGCTCACAACTGTTTTCCAACACTTTTTTTTGTGAGGGAGCCCTCATAGGAAATTCTTGTATATATATATATATATATATATATATATATATATATATATATATATATATATATATATATAGGACGAGGTCCTCACTTTGGTCCTCATATAAGGGTCCTCATTAGAAGCTCTTCCTATGTGGATCAACTTCTAATGAGACATCCCTCATTTTAAATAAGTGAGGACCAAGCAATTTTTCCACTTTCCGAACGGTTATATGGCATTTTAACAAAAATTGATTGGATGAAGCCCTTCCGGGTTTTTTTTTGTGGATGAATCCTCGCCGTGGATCTTAAAAACACATTTTAAACACATGTAACGCTCATTGAGCTAGGTGGATGGAGGATCACCACCAAACCGGACCTTGCACTCTCGCTGCAGGATCGCCACCGGATCTGCCGTCAAACATCATCATCATCGTTGTTGGAGAGCTCAGGAAGCTACAGCCCAAAACAGCTGACCAAGGTCTCCGTCCAATGAGCCAGTACCCTTCATCATCTAAAAATGATGGGCAATGAGAGAACTTCTCTCCATAAGGAGAAAGTCCCACTCACAACTATGGAAGTAGGGAGGAGCGGTTGAGAGGAGAGAGAGAGAGAGAGAAAGAGAGAGACTTTAGCTACCGAGGACTAGGAGGGGAAAGAAGGAAGGAAGGGACCAGAGGGGGAAAAAAGAGGGGGGAATAATAGGGGAAGGGGGTGGGAGGTGGAAACCCACCTGGGGAAGACTCCCCCTGTAAAGACCGTAATTTTCGTAATTCGATTATTTGAATTTTATACACTTCCCATAATTTTTCCATTACCATAACCTCTCGATATATCTCAACATCTTGTAAAAATAAAAGACTATATATATACACCTCCATTCTTCCCTTATTCTTTTCTTTCTCCATACACTTCTCCCACTCTTTCTCGACTCCCTCTTCTCTTTTCTTAGACACATAAATTCTCTCCTTTTCTCTATCTCTCTCTCACAATCTCAACACTTAATTGTTTGTAGCCCATTGTTTTTGCTTGAGTCGATGGAAGTAACCTTGACTTTAGTCATATTGCTTATGGATTTTGTGTAACCGTTTGTAGACACCCCAATTCGTACCCTCTACGATTCTTGGACCGTGGCCTAACTAGCCTCGCCTGATGATGAAAATAAGCCTAAACATACCATGATTGGTTTGAATCAATGCTCTTGAGGTACCTAAGATCGAAAACCCTTTTAAAATCAACCCTTGTGCACCAGTGCAATCACCCACAATTACCAATGCCATTAATTAGCCCGTGCACCCCAGTTACAACCCGTGCGCACGGGTCTCAACCCATGTGCCCTAGTTGCTTGTCACAAGCCAGGCCCTTTTCAAAGATTTGATAGTCAAATCTCATGATGGCCATTTGATCTTTGGGATCGTCCAGCTGCCCTCCTCACCTGCAAACCTGAATACTTATTTCCAGGAGCCATAATGGGTCTTCCACACCCCATTTGACCCCTTTGTCCTCTTTTTTGGCATCCCCTAAACTATATAAAGCTCTCACCCCTTAAAAAAGCAGAGACAAGCTCTCCACCCTGCAAATTAAACAGAAGAACTAGCCACCTTCAGGTCTTCACCCGAAAACTCGAATACCTATTTCCAGGAGCCATAATGGGTCTTCCACTACCCATTTGACCCCTTTGTCCTCTTCTTTGGCATCCCCTAGACTATACAAGGCTCTCACCCCCTCAAAAATCGGAGACAAGCTCTCCACCCTGCAAATTAAACAAAAGAACAACCACTTTCAAGCATTCTAAAACCTAAGTTATACCATCTCACACTCTACTACCATACTCCTTTCCTATACCAGCCTCCAAATCATCCAAAAATACCTCTGAAAGTCTTATTTCAAGTTCAAACTCTTCATCCCTACATCCAAAATAGTTGATCAGCTATAGAAACATCAATCTTCATTAATATCTTTACCTTTCATATCCAAAAGAGCGCTGTCCAAGGCTTTTTCATGGTAAAGTTGGTTTTTTGGGCCACTATTTTGGCTTCCAGAGGGGACCGTCTAAACTCACTCCAGTACTTTATACTGGAGGTGGGTTTAAAAGGGGTTTGCGTACACAAAAATCAGATTTTTAAAACATTAACTTTCCAAATCAACAAGGGCGCACAGGTTGAGTATCCTTGTGCACCAGTTTCAACCCTTGCACAAGGGTTTTGGTTTTAACGTGCGCAAGGGTTCTGGTTCTTAAAAAATGCTTTTGAGACCAATTTTTGCAAGACTTCATAATTTCTACTTAACTTTCGGTCAAATCAGTCCCTTATTTCAAAACCAGGAACTTAGAAAGGAATATTTGAGTGAAGAGCATTTGTGCGCACGTGTTGAGTGCCCATGCGCCCTTGTGTGCACCTGTGCGCATAGGTTGCTGGTTGTAGTGATCCATTTTTTTTAGTTTAGATATCTTGTTGTGTACATTTAAATGACATCCATCTTATTTGTTCATCATTTTACTTTCTTTTCATCTTTTTCCTATCCCCTTTATATGTATAAAGTTTGATAATGAAATATTTTCGGAAAATTCCACGAACATAAAAATAGAGACCGGCTTCGAACACAAGATATTACGGTTGTGACGGCCAGTAACCAAACCTTTTTCCAAAATACGGCGCGGAAGTCATTTTCAAATTCGGTTTCTTGTGTGACAATCCTGAAACCTGGGTGGCGACTCCGAATTGACAGTCGAGAGTCCCATGGCAGCGTCTACACCGTTACTATTGTGAGGAATTCGTAGTGGTGGATTTAATTAGGTATATTGTAGAGAATTGATTTGGGAATGTAAAACAGGAGTTAAACGGTTTAACTTTGGAAAAATGTGATTTTGCAACCCGCCCTCTGTTCCGTATGTTTTGGGCCAATTCAATTCGGATTCAAGAAAAACTCAAAACATTATAGTTGTAGATCTTGAAAAGTAAGCGACTTTTATGCATAACTTATCTCAATCCGAGGTCGGAATTATTTACTATGATTTTTTGAAGTTGACTGTACTGTTCAATTTCGGGACAGATTAAGTTCTGATTGAAAAACTTAATTTGACCTCTTTAAAAGTGAAGATTGGAATTTTCATAAAACACAAAAGTTGTTCCAAATTTGATCTTATACTCTCCTGTCAAATCTCGTGAATTTTGGAGTTTGTTTGCTATTTTTAGTAGATTGAAGTTGTTAGGTCAATTTATGTTGAATATATTGACTCCTTGTTATTATTCGTTTGTTCAGTTTAATTGTTAGACTTATGTGCGAACAGTGGCCACATGATGCATGAGACCTAATTAATCTTTAGTTTATTGAATATTACAGTTGATGGACGAAATGGTGGGTTGGGACGCACCTATCTGGCATGGGTCTTGAACCATTCAGAGTTGTACACTTCGAGGTAGCTTTGCTTTGTGATCGTGGTTCTGAAGTATATTGTGGGTGGGAAATGATGCTGGATGAAGTTTTGTAGTAATGTTGTGACCGGTTGTGAGCCATGCGTTGCTGTAGATACCCCCGCTCAAAAGCTAGCGCTTTGGATGAGGGCGTTCACTGCATAGGATGACCAATAAGCTTCTAGGTGCTCGTAGCAGCACACCTCAAAATTCAGAGTCGCCACTTGGTTTGGGGCTAAACAAAGAATAAGCCTTGCTAGAGATTCATGGTCCGGGAAACATGGGTACGATGAGGGAAAAGTGTTAGGCACCACTCTCCGCCTAACCACAAAGGCTTGCCAGTACTCATTTGACATAAAATTAATTCAATGTTCTAAAAGATCTCACACACAATTGGTTATTAAATCGTTTTAACAAATATGAGTGATATAAGCAGTAAAACACAAGCACACGGGGATAGGGGATTGGGAACATGCAAGAAACAAATATATATACAACAGGGGACATAAATTAATAATCTGCCAGCATTCTGATCTGCCGGCCGGCCAATGGATTTGGTGGCCAGCAGATCACGCTAATTAACGTACCGGCCAGCACATCAGACCATCGGCCAATGTTCTTCCCAACGCCAGGAAACATAGAAATAGAAAGCTAAATATACAAAATCAAACTTTGAATTAAGCAGGGTTGAGAAATTGACCGACTAAAAGCGTTGCAACCTTCGTAATTACTCCCTCAGCGATGAAATTGCTTTGATTTGTTTGCTTTGAAGTTGAAGTTCACGAGACCCTAAGCCCTAAGCTCAAATTTGGGGGGTTTTGCACTAGAGTATTTTCTATCAACCAGATATTGGGGCTTTTAAAGATGGAGATATGGGGAGTATTTGCACAAAGTTTCGGGGTGGTGTGAGGCTTGAGAATTGTCTATGAATTTCGGAAGTGAAGGTGCCTATTTATAGGGTTTGGAATGGGAGAGTCCCGATTTGATTAAAGCTTGAATTAGGAATGGTTTGATGTGGGTAAGCTCTATAAAAAAGATTCCCGACTTTGCTTACCACATAAAACAAACTAATCCAATCGGTGAAGAAGAACTAGAGTTTTGGCCGGGCTCTTGCTCGAAAACTTCTACAAGAAGTTGATTTGTCGGTCGGCTAAAGGATTTGCTTGCCGGTTGACGCATTTGACTGGGGTTTTTTTTATTTGCAATAGGAAATTGGGTTTCTAGCGACTAGGTAATGGATTTATCGGCTGGTTAATGAGAGTACCGGCAGATACTTTGGCCGGGTTAAAAAGGTTTATGGTTTGGGCTGCCAAGTCCCTTGCAAAAGTTATAAGATCCACGTGAGTCCACTCAAAGCATTCGGGTGTCGCTTTCATCATCGGGAGTCTGCTTACAGTGGTATTTGAAATATCTACCGAGCCAACTTAGGGTGTCTACATCAGCATACTCCGAGATAGCTTTGCTTTGTGATTGGGCACCTGGGGCATACTGTTGGTGGGAGCCAGTGATGAATAGTGTGACTATTTGAAAGAAGGAAAGCTTATAATGAAAGACGATAAATGGGATTATGTTGTAGAACAATGGAATTGAATTGAAAATATGATTGTGAAATTCATTAAATTTATACTGTTTAATATTTAATGAGTGTGCTATTAAATCTCATTGTTCTGCATTTTAAATGTCATTAAATGTTGCATGAATATACTTTAGTAATGGGGTAGCTTTGGGTGTCCTATTCAGTATTTTCCACTCACGATGCCACTTTATGGCCCTGGCATTTTACGCTAGGTTCTGTAGACAGCAAGGGATACAAGAAGCAATCCACAGAATGTGAAGCGGTGGAGTAGACTAATGAGGTTGCATCGGTGGAGCATTGGCTCTATCAATAGTTACTAATTTGAGAATTAATCGGATTATTATTAAGTTGAAGTATTTTTTTAGACAATGTTATATTTTTGTACGGGGATAAAATCCATGTAGGTCTGGATCACGTGCCTTCTTGGTACAACCCTAGATCTGCAAGACAAAAATAGGGTTAGAGCACCTTTGCCTCTCGTCGGCAAAGGCCCTCTGATGCCTAAGTTAGTATCACGTACTCAAACTCTCAAATCACTCAAAAAAGCAATTCACAGCGTACCTTACTTCGTGGGTTTGACGTCATATTTATAGGGGGGATAGTTTGCTTATTAGGGCATCACGTTGCCCTTGTTTCCTATTCTCTTTAGGAATCCTTTTTCCTAATAGGAGTTTCCTAGTAGATGCCAATCTCCAAATGTTCTTTGCAGTAGTCTTCCTTTCCATATGGGATTCGTCCCTAAGTGTAGCACTTTCCAAATCACATTATGGCAATCCCATGATTCACGGGATTATTCCTTATCTCGTAAGGAACTGCTCTAGGTCATTTTGGAATGTCTCACCGCCCTATTCGTAGCGGTGTCGTGCTTACACGTAGCTCGGCGTAACACATACATAGCTCAGCCCATCTTGTCGAGCTGAATTATGTATTCCAGAATGCTGCTTAAGCTATATTCGTAACCTTCCTAGCTCGGCCATGTCAGTGGCATCCCTTTATGACTCATGCCGAGCTAGTGCATCCTGATTTATTTGCTCATTCTTGTTATCCTGACCTTATTCATTGTCAAACCAGCTCGGCACAGGGCTTAAGGACTCCCTATGTGGTGCCGAGCTATTCACCCTCCCATGGTGATTAATTAGAGCACACGATCTGCCCTTCCCAAGGGCAATTAGGGTTTACCTACTCCAATTTTGAGAGTATTTCTCTCGGAATGTAATAAGTTAGAGAATTTTTCCTCTTTACCGTTATTAAACTTGAGGTTTAAATTTATATTGATTAAATAAAGTTGATATTTAAAAGAAATGATTTAGTTATTATCTTTAAGGTGTCCAACCAATCACGGTCCTTTGTTAACTAGATTATTTTGTTTGATTCACTATTTGCCTAAATTAATTAATTCGGTGTTCGGTAGACACAAATATTTAGAAGATTTAATCCCCTGTAGTATTATTATTTATAGCCACCCTATACTCTGTCCATATTTAATGTCAACATTAGGTGGCACATATCAGATCTTCACAAAAAAAAAAAAAAGTCTTTGAGATTTCAAAATTTAATTTTGATATTCAATTTTGGTTAAGATGCTTTTAATAATAGCTACAACTTATAACTAATAATAGCCATAAAAATAACTTGTGAATTTTGAGTTTCCTGTTTGCTTTTTAACACTTTCGATTTTCATTCGCTAAAAGCAACATGGTATTACCAACTTTAGCTATAGGAGTGTATTAGCTTTTAGCTAATGGGAAACAAAAGTGATTTCAACAACCAAGCTAAACTCAACTTTTATAGGATTTTCTATTTTAGCAAACGGGAAAGAAAAAAAGAAATTTACATTCTCACTCCCTAAATTGTTAATGGCACTCTTCAAAAGGGAGTGTCATTAACAATTTTGGGGAATGCAATTATCAATTGCCAACAAAAAAAAAAAAAACGTACTTTTAAAGATAAGCAAGTAATTTAACACGTTTTTTTTTTTTTTTTTTCAACTATCCACTCATTATGTCCACCCACGTAAACTACCAACCAAATCAAGGATTATATTATTATCTCTTCTTAACTAATCTCCAATTTACCATATTTTCTTGTTATCGCCCTTCTTAGTTAATCCCTAAAACTAATTCGGCTAACGAACAGGCCTGGGGGATTTTCCCTTATTGCATCATGGTACCTTACTCCTAAAAGGCAAAGCATTTAATACCTTTATTTTCTTCCTCAATACAAGATAAAAGAACGCTAGAGGCACTAAGTAACTTATTCCCTTCGTTCCCAATTGTTGGTCACTTTGGGAATTCTAACTTTTTAAGCAAACATGCAATAACTGCATTCAATAAATGCATTCACATTAAACAAATTCATTAATTTTCAACAATACCCTTATATTTCAACTTTTGAATGAAATGATTGTTGTTGATAAATGTGTTATTTTGGAAGACTAAATAAATTTTGTTTTGACTTTTGAAAGAGAACTAACAATTTGCAACATCTCAAAATACTAGTATAAATGACAAGCAATTTGGAACGGAGGGAATACTAACTATTATATTAAAAATACATGTCATTACCACATCAATGCATAATGCAATACATGGATACACTCATCCACTAAAAGAATGTTATATATACATTAAATATATTATTTAGTAGTACATTAGTTAGTGTCTCTAGCATTTTTGTACAAGATATAAATGTATGTATATCTTTCTTGTTTTGTACAGCAATAATGTAAAATGATAAATTTACCTTACAGAAAACCCATGCCCCACCAAATAATTCCATTTCACGAAACTGTGAATCACCCAGACGTCACAGAAGCATTCCTCCAACCAGTAGTAGACTGTATAAATAGAAGTATCCCCTCCAAAAGTCCTTCATCACCTACTCTTCTCATTCTCAAACCCCCTCTCTGTGTTTTTCTCTCTGTGTCGAACTTCTCTGTCTGTACCCAAGTTCTCCCTCTTGTTAATCTCAACACATCTGCAAGCCCCCCCTCTCTCTCTCTCTCTCTCTCAATTTCTCTTCTTTTTGGCTGTCGCCGGCTCTCCTGTAATGAGGTCACCGATTTTCTTGACCTTTTGTTTTATGATTATTGTGTTTATAATCTCTTGTTTCTATTGACATATACCAAAATTTGATTTTTCTTTTTTAGTGTGTTCTAATGGGTTTTTTGAAACCCCTGTGGTTTGATTCTATTTTGCACTATTTCTCTCTCTCTCTATTTTTTGCTCTCTCTCCTATAAAATTTCTGATGAGTGTTGGAGATCTCCATATTTCGTATTCAAAATTTTTTTGTAAAGATTTTTTTTTAAATTTTTTTAAAAGGGGTCAGAGATCTTATGGGGTTCTGTTTTAAAACTGTTCTACTGTTCTAGGGTTCCATGGGGTCATTCTGTACCTTTCACCAGTTATTGGGTGCCACGTCAGCAAGTTTTAGTGGTCTTGAATTTGGAAAGTACACACACATCTACTCCTATCCTTCAGTTGTTATCTACAAAAAGATCTGCAGATACTGTTCTGAACAGGAAGATTGAAAATTTGTTATCTCCTATGAAGCAAATTGGATTTTGATCAAATCATGAGTCATTGTTTGCGGGTGCGGCATTATCAAGATTCACATGAAAATTTCCAGATGAGAATCTTGGTTTCAAATAAAATGAGAATCTTGATGATGCTGCATCAGCAATCCGACGACTATAAATTCTGCTGTACCTACGAAATAAGAACCCGTCTTTGCATCCAAATTACAAAGGTGTGTTCTTTTTTAAATCTGGCTCCTTTTCTATTGTTAATTTGATTTTGATGAGCATTTTATGTGCAGAGTTCAGTATAAGTCGCAACTCGCGACATTTCTTCTCTCTGATTTTTTGAATGCTCATCCTGAAGCGAAAAGATTCCAATCAAAGAGATGATGGGAGTGGTATTATACAAAGGTAATTGGATTTAGCCTTCATAGTTTCAAAGATTTTGATTATTTGTCTATACACATATCAGGTTCATTTAATGATAACAACATTATATAAGTAGATGTACAGATGCGTATACAAATTATTACTTGTATTTTTTTTTAATCTCTATGGATTTGTAACTAAAAGCCCAAGATTGGATTTAAAGATCTTGATTACTTGAGGCATGCTACAATGTACACCCCCCATATGAGATTTTGTGGCTTTAAATCTGAGTTTTGTGGCACCAAATATGAGATTTTGTGGCTCCAAATATGATATAGCATACGGTATGCACCCCATACGGATGGACGGCCGAGATTGCGCCATGTATGACGTGTGGGGTTTGTTCCACCTTTGACCATTGGCTATATGAGATTTTGTGGCTCCAAATATGAGATTTTGTGGCACCAAATATGAGATTTTGTGACTCAAAATATGAGATTTTCCGACTCAAAATATGAGATTTTGTGGCACCAAATATGAGATTTTCTGGAAATATATGAGATTTTGTAGCTCCAAATATGAGGTCCACACAAGTTCGCACGCACTGTAGCAAAGTCCGCATGGATCCAATATGAGATTGTGTGGCTTCAAATATGAGATTTTCTGGAAATATATGAGATTTTGTGACTATTCATATGAGTGCATACCATATGCATTTCGTATCTCCAGTCACAAAATCTCATATTGAGTAATTTTTAGAGGGTGCGCATTATAGCATGACCCTGATTACTTTTATAAACACAAACCAGCACAATTACATACACCCATTGGGTGCATACAGATGGGCTGATTTTCATTTGTGTACAAGGGCATTTTATTTGCATTTTGCGAGGGTTTCCTGTCATCAAATGGAGCGCTTTTGTGGGTGCTGCTAAAGATTTAAGTTCAAATGCTTCAACAAACTATATGGGATTGGGTACCATTAGCATTAGGAATTAAGAAATTCTAATTATCTCAGCAAGGTATTTTTTTTTTATATATATATATTTTTTAAGGAAATTGTTTACTAGCCACATTATCAGCCCTTGGGATGTTTTTTCGTTCCGGATATTTCGTATGACAATATAATCTTGCAGTTTCTTCTAAGGTAAGAATGACAAAAAAAAAAAAAAAGTAATATTCTTAGCCCGGTCGATGACTCCATCTAAAATACAATAAGACAACCGTTTTTGGCTACTCATTTCTCTCCACTTAGTTGTTAGTATAATTAAGCGAAGAACTTTTGTGAACATTAACGTAGAAAGTTTCATTCCTGGCCAATTCTTGTCTAGTGGGCCTTCTTGATGTGAGAATTAATTCTTACTCCATAAGTTTTAGAAGAGTGACTTACCCAGAAAAAAACACTGTTCTTGATGAAGTGATTGAAATCATTGAGCTAGTAAGTCGTGCATTCAAATGATTGAGCTAAGTTTGTTCAGAAATAATAGCCTCCGTCCGTGGGTGAAATCCTATGCTGGGATTACAGTTTACCCTGATCTTGCTTATCATATCGAAGGTGCTTGGAATGTCAAAAATTGAAATGTCAAAAATTTTCAATCTAGTTTTTTTTTTTTTGTATTATCCCAATTATGCTGATAGATGAGTCTTAAAAGTGTTGTTTTTGAAGCTTATAAATTTCGACAAACTTTTCTTCTGATGATTAAAAACGGCCTTAATTTGTCTATCAATATATAGAATGAGGAACTTACTACTTACCACTGGTTATACAGTTTCAAGTTAGGTACACCTGAACACTTTCTTTAATTTTCATCTTTTTGGTTTGAAGGTTAAGTGTATTCGGACCAGCTTACGCGCACTTTGACTGTTCGTCTCCCTAGTTCGGTCAAAGGTAGGTTATCTCCGCTAAGACTGGGAAATTTACAAGAGATTTTTACTTCAAGCTTAACCCCATTGCTCCAAGAAGTTGCCAAGTTTGAAACTCAAAATGCGTAGGTTTATAACTAATCCCTAAGATTTTCACACTTGAATGGAATTATGGAAACATTATGGGTTGTCATAGCACTTGGCCTTGGCCCCCTTTTTCACAGGTTGATGGAACTACTAGCACTCGAACTTAAGAGGCAAATTTGTGAATTTCCGATGAACCAAAAAAAAAACTCGTAAAATTTGTCCTTAACACTACATAACCCAGTCAAGCTCACGCCCACTCTCCCTCTATGTGTACAAGTTTCCGTCAGTTCAGAATTAATTTTTTTACAAATTACAACATTTCTCAACCTAATATAGAGTGGGATAGCGAGCAATTAAAAGCAAAATATGAAGGCCAGCACTGTAAATAGTAAATAACGTTTTTTACCCCTAAAGCCTAATCAACCTAGGAGTGCTTTGGCAGAAAATAAACTATTTAGTTTATTTTCTGTCTTTATGAAAAAAAAAATTATTTGTTAGTTTTGCGTCCAATTTTTTGTGGATTATTTGTTTCACGATGAGAGGAATCTAAAGTAAAAAATTATTATAAAAATATTTAAAAAGTTCACTAAAGACAAAAAATAATCCAAATTTTTGTGGATTATTAGATTATTTTTGTCCTTACTCATAAAATTTTTAGTGTAGTTAATAATTTTTTAATACTCGTGCCTACAACACTACCAATGATGATCCAAATCACAATAAATACCGTATTGTATAGCAAATTACTTGTGTCTACGACACTCTTATAACGATGATCCAAACCACATTAAATAAGAAATTGTACTTAACTATTTGTAGGATTCGAATTGAATTGTAATCCAAAATATCCATGTTGCATTGATATGATCTAATTTCAACCATAGCATCATAAACAATCAATAGTTGAGTCAAAACCATACACAAATGTAAAAAAAAAAAAGAGGAGCCCCACGTAGTTCGGGCTTTGCAAAACAATCATGGCGTATATGATTCCCTTCCAGAAATCATTGTCTTCATCACTTTTCATCTAACTTGAAAATTTACTCCTAACAGTGGTGGTTGTATTAGCACATATATTTCACTCAAATAGTTGAATGAGCAGGTAATTAACATGTTAGGGAGTTGATATCCATAACATTTTTAAAATTCTATGCGCTCGTATAAGAATGAGGTTTTCACAAATATGAGTTTTGGTAGCTGTTTTTTTTTACCATCCAAATTATTCGAATGAGCCTGTGATCGAAGTACCGGAATGACTTGATTGCAATCATCTTTCTCCAATCCTTGGATGCCTTTATATTAAAATGGACAAACATGTGAATCAACAATACCGGAAAAAGAAGTTATCCGAAAAAAAAAAACATTTAAATAAATGCCCTTGAGGATAAAATGTATAATTCCAGCCCTTTTACTTTTTTTCTTTTTTTAAAAATAAGTCCAGTCCCCAAATCTCATCAATGAAAGATGAATGTATGCCATATGGAACAACTTCCTAGTATTTCCAAAAATATCCCTATGCTAGTGATCATCAAGTTTGACATCAATTAGTTAATCAATTCCAAAGAATATGAGCTATATTGAATTCCATAGTTTGAAATGAATGCAACGTACAATATGAGCTATATTGAATGCAGAATTGAATTCAATATTCGAATCTTGTGCCGGAATTCGGACAGTGTAAAATGATGCCTGAAAGCAATTTCAAGTTTGGAAATATAGTAGTAAGATGTAGAAGAAAAATAGGAAAGTTGTGACCGAACCCTCATCGGGCTGCCTACATATCCCCTGATGCGAAAGGTGAATCAGGTCAAATGTAATTCGGACTAATGTCGCTTTTGAAATCAAGATTGCTGTCAGGCGGTGAAATTTTTCAGCGAAAAAGAGGGTCACAGACATATCTCAATTAAAAACTCTTTCGCTAAAGCTTGCAGTATGCATTTAGTGCTTTCTTCGACAGATTTCCAAAGCTTGGCAGTAGTCGAAAATATCTCAGTAGGCCACAAGGGTTTTTGAATAAAATCAAGAAATACACATGCGATAATACCGGGAGAAGCGGCGAGTCACATTAATGTCCGAAAAGCCAGAGTCTAACCCTGATACATCTTATTATTACTTGTCTTGATCAAAAGAGGTTCATTTTATCGCCATTTTATTTATCTTCTAACCCAAAAAAAGTGCCTTCGCCAATCATATAAAGGCATTTTATTTATTGCCATTTTATTTATCTGTTCGCTCGAAAATAGTTCAAAGCATACTCACTGACTATTTTTGTTTTATAGCATTTTTATCTGGTTAGTACGGATCCGAGAAGGGGTGAGTCGCATTAATGTCTCGAAGGCTAGAGTACTCCATCCCAGATCGAACAATTCTTAGGTGTCGCTTGCACCCAAAGGGTTTCACACAGTGCTCACACACAGATTAAAAATATATAATTTTCATTATCTTGCTTTAAATGCTGACCTGGCCCAGGGCAGCGGTCAGGCTGCCAAGAGTCTAAATATGATGTTTACATGCTAAATTAGTAAGGCAAGTAGATATGAAGAGTTTAAAAGTTACTTACAGATTCCCGGCTCGAATCACGAGTGGAGAAAATCGGACAGAGCTTCTGCTACGAATATAAAGTCAGCCGGATTTTCCGACGAAATCTGGGTATAGGCTCCGAAGGAAAATGAGCGAATTGACTACGCCGGAAGTTAGGCAGAACTTCCAAGGACTTTAAGTTCCGAGATTTCTTGTGAGAGAAATCTGACAGAGTTTCTACGCAATATTGGAGAAAGCCGAGTTTGGCCAGGGCAGAGCAAAGCTCACCCTTAACTCGGAATTTCGGGAGAAAAGTCAAGTTTTTGCTAACAAATAGCTTCCTAAAATTTCCCGGAACTAGAAGTCGGAGCACAAGCAAGGTCAAAACTCTATATATGAGTAGAGGTGAGTGTGAGAAGGAGTAAAAATGGAGGGGTGCACCCCTATTTATAGAAAAAAGAGGAGGTTCCTATAAGAAGACGCATAAATAGGCCACTCCGGATCCGCTGTCCCTATTTGGTGTCCCTCTTTGGTTTCCTACCCCTCCCACTGCTGCCACGTGTACACTAAAAACCCTTTAGTCTTTTTATTTTTTTTCTTTAACGGGAAAAACCTTTAGTCCGTTAGAATACCTTTCTCCATAGAATACATTTCTCTGTTTACCAGTACTATTAACCAAAGGGGCCTTTTCACCTCCTTTTCTGGAAAAAAAAAAAAAAAAAAACCGCACAACTGTTCTGGAAAAGAAAGGGCCGGAGGTTTTAGGGCTTTGTTTTTGGGCTTTACTCTTTTTCTTTTGGTATTCCTCACCTCAAACCTCGACGAGACTTTCACGGTGCACTTCTACAGTATACGTCTATATATTGTGAATTTTATTGACATAGAGATTATTTGAATATAAATATGCAGTATTACGGTGTCTGATGTTGGACGCTGTCGAATATTGGATAATATCGTCTGAGAAAATTGGCTATAGCCACCGACAGAAAATGGTAGATTTTGACCTGGCGCTCAGACAAAGTAACAGCAGGACTGGTTGATTTTACATGGATACTCAGACAGAGTAACGACAGGACTGGAGATCTAGACCGGTACTCGGACAGAGTAACGATAGGCCTAAGTGTTACAGTCTACTATGACCAAGAAAGTAAGGTGTTTGAGTCTATTATGACCAAAGCAACTTCAAAAATCTGGCATTGCTTATGCGTATCCCTGACCACTGATAGTTCTTCTCGGAGAAAAACTGGCAAAGCTTCCGCGTAGTATATATATTTCGAGATTCCACCTGGGGAATCTGGTAGAGCTTCGACGCAACTCTTGCTATGGAGGTTCCTTTCTAAGAAATCCGGCAGAGCTACCGCCTAAGCTAGTGATATCTGAGTCGACTCGCACTAGGAAATGCTTCAACCCTTTGCGAATCGAACTCAGAAGCCGTGTGAAAATTGTGTGGAAGAAATGAAGTGGGATCACATATTTATAGATTTTTGGGAGAGCCCTAGGCTCCCAAGAATTGGGCACCTACCACGTGGCAGCCCTTCACTGGGCCACATGGCCTAGGAGCCTATTCATTAGGTGCCTAGGGATTTGCACAGATTTACGTGATGCAATTCCGGCTCAATAGTGTTCACATGAAGTCCTTTGATCTAGGAATGTCCAGGGAGGTATCCCAAGGGTTTTGAGGTGTTCTGAGCGTCGTGGTGATATCAATTTTTCCGAATTATGATATGAAGATAGAGAAATGCTAACGTTCGGCTATCGGTTCAATTGGAGCGCAGTAAGCGATCGGATGACAAAACGAAGTCCGATTGACCTGGAATTTTATAGGGAACTTCAATGTGATTAGAAATGAATTATTAATGGTTTAGATTTCAAAAATTAGGTCCCAATGTCCATGATCATGGAATCGGCCATCTCGCGAAGCGCAGTGTCCCTGTGAATAGCAAACGGGCTCGAGATCACCCAAAACTTAACATGAGACTTTATTTTCATCACGTTAAGCTTTAATATGAAATTTGGTAAGATTTGGAGTTGTATAGACAAAAACTGGGTCTTCTAGCCCTGTTTGCCTGTTTTTACCAAGTAAAGGGAAATATTGGTGCGATAGTTCAACAGTCAAACGTCCTCTGATCTTGACGTGGCCTGAATCGATTCCTCTGAAATGTTAAAATGAGTACATCCAACGGTATTGATGCTCTACTGGATGTTCTGAAGATATAGTTGGCCAATTAGCCCAGAAATGAGCTTCCAGGAGCTGATTCCTGTAAAAATATAGAAGGGAGGGCTATGGCCTCCTGAAATGACATTCTTGTCATCCAAGCTATGCACATGCTTGTTGTCATCATGGAAACCTTCGGCCTATAAATATAAGAATTGAAGAAGAATTATGGGTTTCTCAACCAACAAGCTAACGCTTACAAACTACTCTTCTCAGAGTTTTATCCCTCTACTCATGTAGATTTTATTTGTTTCTTTGCTCAACATTTGCCTAGCCCAGCCTAGCTCTCATTTTTACATTTCCTTGTACCCTATCTTTGTTAATCTTCATTAATAAAGTTGGAATTTTATTTTACCTTGTTACGTTCCATTTTTTGAAATCGTTTGGAAAATTATATGCCTTTTTCGATAAGGCACAATGAACCTGCGTGATTCTGCTCTTTGAATCACACTAATTGCTTATGATATGAAATCAGAAGAGGCACACAAACCTCTATGAAGTTTGAGAAGGCATGAGCCCTTTTCAATATTGGACTACAATCTAGTCCTTGCACGCTCACTCTATATCACTTAGGTCTTGACGCTTACGTTTAGGCCTTTGCGGTTATTAGTTCCTTTCGGAGATAAGCACCTACCAAGCAGATAACAACAGAAGAGTGAGATCTAAACCTAAACCTCTAGAGATCACCTCTTTTATTTTGTGAGACAAATGTAATTTAATTTTTCCAACAGAAGTACTATGTTTATTTGTAATCGAACTAAGACAATTATGTTATTTCTACTGCTCTATTAATGTGATCTTTTTTTATCTAAATTAATCTTTTATTGAATGATTTATTAAATTAATGCTTCCGAACAATCGGAGCGTTACAAAATTGGTACATTTTATATTTTGCCCTTGAAAGCATATATTTCTCTCTACATATTTTTTACACAGAATTAAAGTGCTCGCAAAAAAATCTAAAAAAAATTCACATATTTTTATGTCCAAGAAAATACACAATTTTCAAATGGGACATTTAAAAAGGGACAGAGAGAGTAGTTAGTAAATGTGTAATGATAATGTCTACATAGATGATAGTTATGGAAAGTTATAACTTTTAAAGTGTAATAACGATGTCTCTATAAAATGTTGAATTTTCAAACTGAGTTACATAAAAAAAGGATGAAGGGAATGTAATATTCAACAATATGAGTTAAAATTTGATTAAATCTGACCCCAATAATGCCTTCAAATATTTGGAAATAATATACAGTATTCATTTAAAATGCTATTTCATTTGTAAATTTTAGTATTTGTGCGTAACCTCATTGATAGTAATGTTCAAATCATTGTCTTTTATAACAGGTCCGTAAATATTTTGAAACGAAAATTGGTATTTTTGTAGCCTGGCCAATATTTATGTGAACCTCCCAAAATAGTTATGCATCATTCGAACTATAGTTTTCAAAAATCTTGCATCATTTTCCGTTTTAGACCTTGTAGGTGTTGGTTCTTGCTTTAGTCAAATATGATGAGCTGGAGAGGTATGGATAGTCAACAGTAAAGACACAGTGAAAGGAGAGGATAAGGCGGTTTAGAGGAAGGGTGAAGAACAGAGCAGGTGTGCACAGAAAGAACTAAGACAATGAATTGCTCTCAGTCTAATCCGTGATACCCTTGGTGACCTAGGAGATGGGGATTGACTTGTAGAGAGAATATTCTCTTCTTGATCAGCAATTTCCCTTTTCTCTCTCT
This sequence comes from Vaccinium vitis-idaea, assembly GCA_963854785.1. NCBI lineage: Eukaryota > Viridiplantae > Streptophyta > Magnoliopsida > Ericales > Ericaceae > Vaccinium > Vaccinium vitis-idaea. Next base: position 19,013,818 of record OY978220.1, read on the forward strand.
CTAGAATGACATATGCTTTTGCCAAGATTTTCACCAACCTCTGGGTATGAAAGGGAATGTCCCATATTTATAGGCACCTTGGACCAATCATAAGGTGCCAGGCTGTCATCCTATAATATGATAACACGTGTCCTTTCCGTACAACCTGACCGTACGAGTGACATCATCACCGCGCAGCTGACCCGCGCGGTGACGAGCCATTCCCCCGCGCAGCGATCCTCTTGTTCTTAGCCACCAAGCCACTAGATCTCCCTTATTCCCGTTAGGGCAAGATCGCGACCTGTTCGGTCGCGCCTATACCGCAGCCAAGCCTTAGAGGGCCCCCGGGGTCCTGCCTTTAGACCGCAGCAGGTGTAATTACCCGGGCTAAGTTGGACTAGCTTCTTGCTTTCTCGCCCATGTTCTGGTCCGCGCCAGTCGTTCGGGGACCGTGGGCTTTTCTCTTGTTCGGATGGCCCATGGTCGTCCCAGCACCGCCCTTATTTGGCTTGGGGTGCGTGCCGCAGAGGCGCCTTGCACGAGAGGGTCCCGCGCCAGTGGCCCCCTTCATGCGAAGACGTGTACTTGCTCCAGTGGCCCCCCGCGCGGGTCCCTCCGCGGAGAGTGCCACGTGTCACACGGACATCGCGCCACCTGAGTGACACATGTCATAATCTCAATGGTGGGTCAACGTTGACTTTGGTCAATGGGGGGTCTCGCGCTGACCTCCCCTACAATGGCCCCCACGCGCGTGTGGAACACGCAGTCGCGTGGCGTGTCATTCACGCGCTTTTCCACGCGCAAGTGACGTCAGCGCGTTATCCATTTTCTGACAACTTTTCGGCTGATTGACGCGACGGTTTGGGGGCGCCTTTTTAGTCGTCCGAGGTCATCATTACTGCTGACGTTTCACTTCCGACGTGATGATCGATTGTGACCGTTTTGAGGGTCCCTCCTCTCCCTATAAATATCTCATTCACTTTCACTTCCCCACTTCTCCCTTTGATCGAACTCGGCCTCTCTTTAGATTTCTGCAACTTCCTTTCTCTGCAACTCTTCTCCCTCTTCTAGTTCATCACTTTCACAGTCCTCTTCAAAAGAATGACTCGTGGTGAGCAAGTGGCTGGTGGTAGGCCTACTGTTCAGGGAGGTCCAGTCCCTCCTTCGGACCAGTGGCGTAGGGCCCCCTACTTCCATGGCAAGAACGATCCCTTCTGGAAGAAAGTGGAGTCCTACAATCCCGTGGGGAGTGAACTAGATGACGTTCTATGCATTCGGCCGGAGGTGCCAGTCGAGGATGGAGACATGGTGCCACCTTCATCTGTTTTCCGTCTTCGCGTGGAGAGGGGGGACTTCCCTCTTTCTTCGGTTCAGTACTCCTCTCTCTCTGCACCCCCCGCCGGCTGGAGTGAGTGGGTCAATGATGTGGTTGAGGATGCTGATTATAAGAAGATTCTAGAGCGTTCTCACGTACTGGAGCCCATCAAGATTTCTCAGGTCTTGACGCTGAATAGGAGGAATGAGAACATCAATTTCCTGGTGTCTCGGTGGAGTACAGACACCCACACCTTCGTGTTTCCATGGGGAGAGTTTGGTCCCACTCTCCAAGACACTAGCGCGCTCCGGCACCTCTCTCTTCGTGGCAAACAGGAGTTTGATCCCACCAAGGCTGGGCGTGTTGATCACGAGTCAGTGGCTAGACTGAAGTTAGCCTACAAAGTCGCGGGCCACAATGGGTCTCAATGGGACAGGAGTGGTCACAGGAGGCCTATTATAGACCCGAAGAAGACTTCTTGGGGTTCATGGATAAGGCACTTCTTTAAGGATCTCTAGCCCACGCTACCTGGGGGTGCGGAACGCCAGGCCATCGATGGTCCGGAGTACAAAGGTGACCTGTATTTGCCTGCTTTCATCGCCTTCTTTCTGTTGTTCTTTATATTCCCAGATTTTTCGATCGATGCACCTAGCGAGTTTGTTTTCTATCTTGCGGTGAGGATCGCACAATGGGACAGATTCCCACTGGCCCCTTGTTTCTGGGACATTTATACCAGCAGTTGGACCGCTTGTCCGCGGATTCTGAGCGCTCCATGGGCCGCTACGACATCACCTCCATGGTGCATACCCAGTTCCTCACTGCATTGGTGTACGAGCATTTCCCTGTTGTCACTCCCAAGGCTAGGAACTTTCCCGCGCAGGTGTCCACGCCAGTCCTGGACAGTAGGGGTCGCCCAATCAGAGAGGACGACGGCCGCCAGAGGTACAATCTCACGGGCCCCTTATGGCCCATCATCCTCCGCTGGAAAACCACAGCTACAACGAAGCTGTGGGAGGAGTATATGGATGATGAGACTCACTTCTATCCGCGCCCATACACCTAGACCTTGGACGGTGTTTGTAACTATATCCCGAGCATTCCAGGGGAGGTTGACTTCTCCAACGCTAGCCTGCCGAAGCGCAACCTTCTTGTTGGTGTATATTGTATGAGCCGCCCGGCTTTCCTGCCCGCAATCGGAGTTGAGAACTGGCAGACGATGGTGTATCGGCCAGATAGGGTGGCGCGCCAACTTGGGTATGATTTAGTGGTACCCGCGGCAGGGCCTGAGCCTCTGGAGTTTCAAGCCGCGTTCAATCAGTTTCTAGTCTCTTTCACAGATGTTCTCTTAGACAGGGTTGGTCGCTGGGGTTTCCCGACTTCCATTGGTCCTCCCCTTGCTTCTACCCAGTTCCGTCTGTGTTGGCGAAGGAACTTGGAGTCCTTCTATGCCTTTGTGCAAGGCGAGGCCATCCCAGCAGCCCTGCGCGTCGTGTTCAAGCCTGACTTCACTCTCCATGCCCCCAAGCCCCAGTCCGAAGACTGGAGCGGTGCGCGGAGCCGCTGGGCTTTGAAGGGTAGTACTACCGCGGCAACTTCAAAGGCTCGGGTGGTCATACCGCTCTCCGCCGTGCGTGTCACCAGATCCCGGGCGAGGGCCCAGGTCCCTTCCGCGGATGAGGAGGAGGCCGCGCGGCCACCCGTCCGTCGTAGGTTACACAGGGTATGTGCTACACCACTGCTTGATTTGTTTACTATGTTAATCGGATCATTTTCCTTTGCTTATTGCCTTGCTCACTCTATTTTCAGGCTGTGACTGGTGAACGTGTTAGAGAATCACCAGAGCGTCCAGCCTCCCCTCAGCCCGGCGGCTCAGACCAGGATTCTGGAACAGAAGACGTGCCTTTGAGGGCTCGTGCCGCTTCTTTGGCTCAGGGTAGCGCTGTGGGGCCTTCTATCACAGTGCAGCAGGAGGTTGGGGACAGCGATAACAACGACGATCATCTTCCTATCAGTACTGCCCTTGGCAGAAGGCATGGAGGAGCTACGGCTGGTGGGCAGGAGCCTAGCCATCCCGCAGATACCGCCCGTGCTCCCTCCCCACCCGTTCATCCCCTGGAATTTGATGAAGAGTCCGTCCCGCACCCGCAGACAGTAGAGAGACATGGCTTCTTGGAAACGATACGTTCAGAGGAGCGGGTTAGCCCTCCAATTGCAGAGTTGTTTGGCCCACGCGGCGCGAGTGGTTCTGGAGTGGATGGAGTAAGGGAGATTCACTCTGGGGGTCGCTGCGACCCGGAGCCACAGACGGAGAGGGATTCAGGCAGTACTTCAGAGGGTTTTGGCAAGGGGTATGAATAGGATTTTATGCATCCCTACGTGGACAGCGACGACGAACAGAGCGCTCATACTGCCATAGAAACGGGTCAGCCCTCGGCTCGTTCCCCTCAGCGCGCGCCGTCTGTAGAGAAAGGTAATCACCCTGATTCTTCCGGCACTTTCCAGAACATAGGGGATGACATTCATGTGGGGCAAAGCTTTAGGCCGCGCACTACTCATAGTATAGGGGAGTTTGTGCCAACTTCAATTGATCCCATTATTCATGAATTATTCAATGATGATTTTTCAGAGTTGGAAGCTGCGGTGGACCCTTAGGGCAGTATGCGGGCGATGCAAGACGCCCTTCATCGAGAGCCTTTGCCAGAGCAACAAAAGCCCATCCCTGAACAACAAGGGCCTCTGCCAGGGCCGCAAGGAGAGGCTCAGCAGGAGCGTTTGGCTGCTATTCCTGAGGGAGACGCGTTTGAGGGCGAAGGTAGGAGTGAGGCTGAATCGAGTGCCCCGCAAGCAGACGTCGGACAGATGGTTGTTTACGAGAAGAAGCCCATTGATCTTGATGATAGTTCCGAAGCTTCCAGGGGAGCAGGTCTAGTGCGCCGCCACAATCCGGGGTGCCGCAGGGATCTGGTGTGCCGCAAGGGTCTGAGGCTCTGCAGGGCTCTCCATCCTAGTATAGTGATTCCCAGTGCCAGGAGTAGGTCCCTACTGCCATTCCTGCGTCTGCGAAGCCATTCATGTCGTTCTGTGTTGCTGACGCCAGCCTGCCCATTCTGGAAACCGTTAACAGGACGCACCCAGAGACCTTTGCCAACTTCCGGGCACAGAGTGCCTTTGGGGGTGGCCTGATGCTAGACAGCTTAGCCACAATCATCTCCTCTCTGCGCCACATTGATAAGCCCCAAATGTTGTTTATAATCCGGGCTTATCTCTCTCATTTTGCACACACTTTCACATTTAAAATACTTTGAATTGTTTGATATTGCGCGTTTAGTGTGTTTTCCAAGTTTTAGGTAAAACGGAGCAAAAGGCGTATCCTTAAGCTCCAAATAATCCTCGGTTGTATCCGGAAGTACCCAAGGTCCCGCAATGCCATGGAGGACAATCGCCGAAGCTTAAAAGTCGATTCAAGGAGCTTTGGAAGGTTCAAGGAAGGCCCGGAACAAAGGACCAAGAAATCTAGAGTTATGAGGTTCGGAGAAAATCTGACCAACCGATAGAAAAAGGCTCATTTCTCTCATTATATAAAGGCCATGAAGATGAGGTCAAGTGGGTTAGAAAGTAGACTCATAGAGCTTTCCAACGGTTCAAGAATCGCCTCATTCCGAGTTCGGACGAAGCCGCGGCGTGCCCGCGAAGTTGGGTCAAAAATCTGCCCGAGCAGACACTTCTGGATCGATCCATGATCAAGTTGGATCGATCCACACTATCTGGATCGATCCAGGGCCTAAGTGGATCGATCCACCTCTTGCAAAACAGCACCAGACTACCTTGGATCGATCCAGACCCATTATGGATCGATCCAAGTCCCTCCGGATGGCATTTTTTGAGCACTTTTTGACTTTCCTTTTATGGAAATTTTTCCATTAATAGTATGTTTTGGATATTTTGAGAGAGAAAGAGGGTTTTGTGTATAAGTATCATTCTCCCCTCTCTTCTCTCCTCTCTCCTCCATTAGTTTAGTTTTACTTTAAGTCATTTTCCTCCATTGTTGTCTTCAAGCTTTTAGTGTAATTTTCTTCAAGAACCTTGGTAAGCTTTTATTGTATTGTATTTTCTTCTTTATTAATAGTTCTTGTAATTGTTGGCTCTACATATAAATCTAGTTTATTTGCATTTCTACCGGTTAAATCTTGTTCTTGTTTTTCCATCTTCTTCCTTAAGAAACACTAGTTTAAATTTGTTGTTTGATAATTTCTCAAGTACTAATGTTGTAGGTACACTTAAGATCTTCATTAAAAACCAATTTTCAAGTTTATTAATCATGTTTTTAGTTTTCTTCCAATTTCTAGACTTATTAACTAGTGTAATGAGTGAGTAATTTTAATAGGCTTAGTCATGGGGTGATTAACACTCCGTGACTTGGGATTAATCTATCCATCTCATTCATAAAGCATACATTGCTTGTTTACCGGATATTTGGGGTTGCACTTTTATGTACCAAAGAGTGAGTTTGTTAATCTCTTTGATCACACGTAGCCAAGAGCTTGACTACTTGGCACGTGTGATGCTTTGGGCGATGTCAACTCATCCGTTTGCAGAATGTATCGAAAATCCCTAATCTTTGGTAAATACATTTTCTAGTAAATGGTTTTAAAATCTAAATCTTCCGTTCGGGGACATTTAACGATGCCTCGAGCCGGTTATCAAGAGGGGATGGATTAGCCCAAGTCATGGTCGTTAAAATCCCCTAGACTTTGCCTTAGTTTAATTAGTTGATTTTTAATTCCGAGTCGTTCTCAAAGTTGAGTGAATTCCACCAACCAAAATCCAAAAGCCAAGTTTGCCGCTTTAAGGCTAAACACCTCACTCGCAAGACAACTCTCACGCCGGGTGCGTTCGGTCCCTGTGGATTCGACCCGGTCTTACCGGTTATTATGCTACTGCCGACCTAGCCCTACGCTTGGGGCGACACTCTCTACGATACAATCCAAGGTCGCAAGCACACATTCCTCTGAAGCAATTTGGTGATGCGTCATTGGAGGATGCGAAAGGTGCCCTCTTAGATCTCCAAAATTTGGGAGGCTTGGAGGTTGGTTGGCTCATCACTCACATGGAGCGGATGCACAGTTCGCGCCGGGCTTTCAAGCTTTCATTCTGTGTTGAAGCAAAACAGCGGGAGGTCGAGCGGGCCCAGGAGAAAGTGGATCTTACGCGCGCTGGCCTTGCACAAAGGGAAATAGACTTAAGAGAAAGACAGGCCTAGCTAGAGGCCGCTCTGCACGAGAAGACAGACTTCGAAGCCGCAGGCGGGGAGACATTTGGGAAGAACGACCCAGTTACCAATGACTTGTTCCCTGACCCTCCACCATGACTACATTTTTCCTTCTTCTTTTCTCCTTTTTTTTTTTTGTTATGGAGGTTGTTTCATTTTGACTTATGAGCAATAAAGAGTATTCCTGGTTTATGCTTTGCCTTTTCTAGTTGTTTTCCATACTCGTAACGACTTGCATGAAACTGAATTCTGTATTAAATTTTGATAATAACATCAGACAAAGGGTTACAAAGAAGGAACAGGATAAGGGCCCTAAATGAAAACATCTTTTCATTCAAGGGTAGTATTTTTTCATAAACTTAATATTGATGGGTCCTGTTAAAGATCCATCGGAGACTCTGGAAAGCCTGTAGTGACCGCTCGTTCCGGCGTTGATGACTTGGTACGGCCCTTCCCATCTCGGGGTGAATTTGGGAAGCTTGACATTCCTCATCACGTCTGTGGTTGACTTCCAGACCAGGTCTCCAACTTTGAACTCCCGCGGGACCACACTCTTGTTGTAAAATTTCGATACTGACTCCCAATACTTGGCCTGATGTTCTGCGGCGAGCTCTCGCCTTTCCTCCAGGGCTTCCAGATCTGTGCGCCGCTCCGCGGCAGTGACCTCCATTGATAGAGCCAGCCGCGCGGAGGGCACGCTTAATTCCACCAGGAGTACAGTTTCCGCTCCCTAGACCAAGTTGAAGGGGCTAGTTCGCGTTGCTTTTCTCTTAGCCTTGCGATAAGCCCAAAGCGCGGTGATCAGGTGGTCTGACCACGTCCCACCCTTTTCATCTAGCAGCTTGCTCAGGATCCGCACCAAGGATTTGTTTGTAGCCTCAGCTTGTCCATTTTCTTGAGGATAGTATGGGGTTGAAGTCTGGTGTTCTATGGAGTAGGATTGAAGTAGCTCACCCACATTCTTGTTGACGAACGGGGTCCCGTTATCCGACAGGACCACCTTTGGTATGCCAAATCTGCATATGATATTTTCCTTGATGAACTGGGCGACTGTCGCGCCCGTCCCGTTCTTCAATGGCACCGCTTCTACCCACTTAGTACTGACCTCCGTGGTTGCCAGGATCCACTGATGTTTGCGTGAGTGTGGTGAGATAGGTCCAACGAGGTCCATTGCCCAAGTATGGAAAGGATATGGCGCGCGGATTGCGTGGAGATCTACCGCCGGTGCATGAACCAGGTTTCCAAACTTTTGGCATGCATGACACCGCCGCACGTGCGCCTTGGCATCAGATTCCATCCGCGGCCAGTAATATCCCAAATGAATAATATGCTCGTATAGTTTTCGTCCGCCCTGATGTTCTTGCTCATGTGCTTTGTACAGTACTTTTTCAGCTTCTTCGTTGGACAGGCACCGCAACGGGATGCCGTCCAAGGCTCTCCGATAGAGGCTTCCATCTTTGACAAAGAATCGTCTGGCGGACATCTTGACTTGTCTTCTATATTCCCTCTCCACCGGTAGCGCCCCTTCTTGTAGGAAATCAATGTACTTCTGTCTCCAGTCCTGCTCTACTGAGAAACAGCATTCTTGCGTTGGGACTGCCAGGGTGCAACTCTCGCAATTCCTTAGTACTTTTGCGGCGTCCATTTTCATGCTGGGCCAATAATAGCCCTGTCTCTGAATCCTCTGGTAAAGAGAGATGTCGTTTTCTCCGCAAGTTGCATCATGGATCTGACGCAACCTTTCTGGGCTTCTTGAAGTCCGACGCACCGTGCAAGCCACCCCTGAGGACCGCAAAAGTATAACTTCTTCCCAATCATGGTAAACTGTGCCAATTCCGCCAAGGGGACATTGCCCTGTCCGGTGGCAAGCTGCTGTATCAATTTCTCGTGCCACTCCTCTACAACTTGTTCCTTGCTTACTTCGTCAGCAATTGATGGCTCTGTCTTCTTGACAATTTCTATGGCTATCTTCTCTTCATTGAACTCAACTTTCGCACCAAGCGTGGCAAGCGCATCGGGGAACCTGTTATCTGATCTGGGCTTGTGGATGATCTCCACGTTCTCGAAACGCTGCATCAGCCTCTGCACCGTTGCTCTGTGTGGGGCGAGAGTAGGTTTTTTGAGTGCGTAAACACCTTCCGTTTGTAGAATTACAAGTTCTGAATCCCCCACAATTTTGAGGGTCTTTATCTCTTTTGCGATGGCTGCTAGGAGTCCCAAAATCAAGGCCTCATATTCCGCTTCGTTGTGTGAGCATTGGAAAGATAGCTTGTATGCGAGGTACTCGCGTTGGCCATCCGTGCTGGTGAGGACTATCCCAGCACCACCCGCGCCCCCTCCTGCGGCCCCGTCGAAGCTTAACGTCCAGGTGACAGACGCGGCTGTTAATGCTTCGAAACCATCACCTGGCAACTCCTCCTGGACTGGTTCGCACTGTACACTAGGGAATTGCGCGAGTAGGTCCGCAAGTGCCTGACATTTAATCGCCTTGGGAGTGACGCATGATATTTCGAACTCAGCCAAAGCTAGAAGCCAACGGGCCACTCTTCCTGTGAGGGCTGGCCGCTATAGCAGGTAGCGTACTGGATCGCTCTTTGTGACGAGGTGGATCTTGAACGATAAGAAATAGTGGCGTAGCTTTTGCGCGGTTAAGACCAACGCTAGGCAATGCCGCTCCACCGGCGAGTACCGCTCTTCTGCTCCCTGTATCTTCCTGCTGATGTAGTACACCGGCCTCTCCGCGCCATCGACTTCCTGTACAAGTAGGGCCCCAATGGATCTCGGGGTGGACGTCAAGTACAGGATCAAGGGTTTGCCTTTCTGTGGTGCGATGGTCTGCGGAGAAATCAGGACATTCTTGATTCTTTCAAATGGGTGCTGGTGCTCCGCGCGCCACTCGAACTTTGCTTTTCCTTTCAGCAGGTCACTAAATGGTGCTGAGATTTCCGCAAGCGCGGGGATAAACCTGCGTAGATACGAAACCCTTCCTAGGAATTTCTTGAGTGTCCGCTGAGAGTGCGGGGGAGGCATTTCCGTAATTGACTTTATCTTCGCATCATCTGCCTCGATCCCGTGTCTATGGACAAGGAATCCCAGGAACTTCCCCGACGCGACGCCAAATGCACACTTGAGTGGGTTCATCCTCATGTTAAACTTCCTACACCTTGTAAACACTGTTTCTAAGTGATCTAAGTGATCAAACCTCTCTTTTGATTCACAACCAGGTCATCTACGTAGTCTTCCACAATGTGATGCAGCATATCGTGAAAGATTGCCGTCATCACACGCTGGTATGTTGCGTCGGCATTTTTTAGCCCGAAGGGCATGACCATGTAGTAAAAGTTTGCCAACGGTGTTCTGAAAGCTGTCTTCTCTGCGTCCTCTGCCCCCATCTTGATCTGATTATAGCCACTGAAGCCATCCATGAAGGAGAACATCTGGTGCCCCGACGTGGAGTCAACCAGAGTATCGATATGTGGCAAAGGAAATTCGTCCTTTGGGCAGGCCTTGTTGAGGTCGCGGAAGTCAACGCACACGCGTATCTGGCCATTCTTCTTTTTCACTAGCACAATGTTGGCGAGCCAGAGTGGGTATTGTATAGGTTGAATGAATCCAGCCTTTCTCAACTTTTCCACTTCCTCTTTGATTTTCTCTTCCAACTCCGGCTGGTACTTGCGCGCACCCTGCTTGACTGCCTTGGAATTTGGGAAAACATTCAGATGGTGCGCCACCAATTCAGTGTCCAACCCTGGCATTTCCTCATAGTGCCAAGCGAATACATCACTGTATCGCCGCAATAGTTGAATGAGCCTATTTTTCATACCACTCTCAAGTGTCGCGCTTACGAAGACGGGCCGCGGAGTACCCTCTCCTTCTCTGAGGTTAACTTCTTCCAATACTTCTGGCTGTGGCTTATGGCCATCTTGCATACATTCCGGAGCCGGTTCTGGTTTAACCACCTCGTCTTCCTCCGTTCCTTCTGCCTCTAGGCAGCGCGGGTCAGATACCTCTATGGAAGCGTCTGGCCCGCCGCCCTGTCATAAGCAGTATACAGTCTTCCCTCCCTCTTTGAGTTTGGTAATCTTCCTTGGTCCTGACGCGCTTTCCGTGGTCGGTTCCCGCTTGCTCGCGGAAACCTCTCCCTCATCTTTAATGTTTTCCCACTTGGGCAACTTAACTCCAAACGGCTTTGCAACCGCTGCGCTCAATGTCTCCTCCATCTCGGTAAAGTACACCGAATCAGACAAGTGTGCTTCGCTCACCTCGAATGGCCTCTTGGATGCCGCAAAGGTGACCTTCTTTCCAGCCCAAATTGCCTTTAAGCACTGGTGATAGCTGGAGGGGATGACCGCGAAGCGATGCATCCAGCTGCGGCCCAATATTATGTGGTAGTTCGTCTGAGCGTCGATGATATGGAATTTGGTAGCAGTACGGATGGGTCCGACCGCCAGATCAACAATAACATACCCCAGGGACTCCTTCTTATCTCCTTGGAACCCGGTGATTCCTATTTGAGACTTCACAATTCGATCCTCCGGGATTCCCACCTTTTGCAAAGTAGACATTGACATGATATTTATGGATGCTCCTCCATCCATGAAAGCTCGCTTCAGTTCCATGCCATTGACGCGGGCCGTGACGTATAAGGGTCTGTTGTGTGGGTGCAGAATCCTTCTATTAGAGTCGGAGAATGAGATGGCATTTGACTCATCTTTGATAATTCTGGGAAGGGACCCTCCTTGCGCGGCGCATGCCTCGTGGCCTTCTTGGGCGATTTCCAGGATAGCCTTCGTCATTAAGAATCTTGAGCTGGGTGTGAACCCCATTCCATCATAGAATTGTTTGAACTTCGTGCTATTCTGCAAGATTTTGACCCCACTCTCTGGATCGAGGGTGGCCACCGTCGGGGTGTCATACCCTGCGATCTCGTCAATCTCATCATAGAAAGACGCCATGTATACATCCTCATAATCATAATCACGGTCATGATCATAATCATAATCATGACCACAACCGTAATTATCCTCCTCAGTTTCGCGTACGAATTCAAAACATTCGGCCATGTTAGCTGTCCCATGCTCGGGGTAGGGATGCGTGCGCACGTCCTGAGCTTTAGTGGTAATCCTCAGCTCGTTGTTATCCAACTTCCTCTTGAAGATCCTTTTCAAGGTCCAACAATCGCTAGTGGGATGCTTGGTGTGTTTGTGAAACATGCAATAATCCGGGCTTTCTCTGCCTGCGCACGAGGGCGCGACCTCAATATCTGGTAGTGTGAGACCGCCGTCCGCTATCCATTCTTTCACTAACGCCTTCACTTCCTCGATGTTGCAGGGGTAGTCTGGAGCCCCTGTGTTTTCCTTATACACCTTTTGTTTCTTCCAATCTCCACGCCCGTTACCGTTTCCACCCCATCCACCACGTCCGTTGCTGCTTCCGCCGCTGCCTCTTCCCCCCTGCGACTTGCGCGAAGATGGAGCGGAAGTTGCAACTGCGGCGACGGAGTGTGACTTTCTAGATTTCCAGCTGTCACGCGCGGGTGGTTGTACAGTATGGCGTAGCTTGTATACTGCTTCTAACAAGGCCGCGAATGTCTGAATCTTGACATTAACCAAAAATGGTTGATACCACGCAGGAGCACTGATGTGCAAATTTCCACCAAGTATTCTTCCTCTACTGGTTCGAGGCAATCGACCGCGCGGTCCTGAACCCGCCTGATGTAGTCAATGATATCCTCGCTGGGGCCTTGCATCTCTTTCACGAGGGATAGACTGGTTATCCTCTCGCGTGTTTGGAAGAATTTCGCATAGAAGCGGCTGACCATATCTTCCCACGACGACACTGAATAAGGGGTGAGGTTGACGTACCAGGTGTACGCCCTATTGGTTACAGATTTGGAAAACTCTCATAGCCTGAGATTTGTATCTCCAGAGAAGGCTCCTAACGTTTCGATGAACCGCACCACGTGTTCCTGTGCGTTGCCCTCTGAGTGGTTTGCATTTGGGTGATTCCGGCCTGCATAGCGTGGATTATCTCCATGGCTGGAGCTCCCTGGTTTCCGCCTGCTTCGTTCCCCCCATGACTGGACGTGGCATCTTCTATCAACGGTGGACCGTCGAGAACGAGGTTTGCGTGGTTTACTGGTGCTGCCATGTCTGAAGTATGTAGACCGCTTCTTGTGTTTACCATCAACTAAACAACCTCCCCAGCAGAGTCGCCTGAATGTAGGTGTTGGTTCTTGCTTTAGTCAAATATGATGAGCTAGAGAGGTATGGATAGTCAACAGTAAAGACACAGTGAAAGGAGAGGATAAGGCGGTCTAGAGGAAGGGTGAAGAACAGAGCAGGTGTGCACAAAAAGAACTAAGGCAGTGGATTGCTCTCAGTCTAATCCGTGATACCCTTGGTGACCTAGGAGATGGGGATTGACTTGTAGAGAGAATATTCCCCTCTCGATCAGCAATTTCCCTTTTCTCTCTCTAGAATGACATATGCTTTTGCCAAGATTTTCACCAACCTCTGGGTATGAAAGGGAATGTCCCATATTTATAGGCACCTTGGACCAATCATAAGGTGCTAGGCTGTCATCCTATAATATGATAATACGTGTCCTTTCCGTACAACCTGACCGTACGGGTGACGTCATCACCGCGCAGCTGACCCGCGCGGTGACGAGCCATTCCCCCGCGCATCGATCCTCTTGTTCTTAGCCACCAAGCCACTAGATCTCCCTTATTCCCGTTAGGGAAAGGTCGCGACCTGTTCGATCGCGCCTATACCGCAGCCAAGCCTCAGGGGGCCCCCGGGGTCCTGCCTTTAGACTGCAGCAGGTGTAATACCCCGGGCTAAGTTGGACTAGCTTCTTGCGTTCTCGCCCATGTTCTGGGCCGCGCCAGTCGTTCGGGGACCGTGGGCTTTTCACCTGTTCGGATGGCCCATGGTCGTCCCAGCACCGCCCTTATTTGGCTTGGGGTGCGCGCCGCAGAGGCGCCTTGCACGAGAGGGTCCCGCACCAGTGGCCCCCTTCATGCGAAGACGTGTACTTGCTCCAGTGGCCCCTGCGCGGGTCCCTCCACGGAGAGTGCCACGTGTCACACGAACATCGCACCACCTGAGTGACACGTGTCATAATCTCAATGGTGGGTCAACATTGACTTTTTGGTCAATGGGGGGTCTCGCGTTGACCTCCACCGCAAAACCCCACAAACCAAAATCACCGTCAACACATACGTTCAAAAGCAGTACCGACAAGCAACATTCCATCCAAACTGTTTCAATTGCCAAACATTTATGTGTGCTTCAAACATTTAGGGGGTTTTTTAATTTTTGTTGAGTAATTGTCATTTATTGAAGGGAACGTGAAGAATTGGGTTATTGTATCAGGGATTGTTTGGGAGATCTTCCTTTGGTTTTGACCAATAACGACATCTCACTAATTTTTTTGGTCGTCGGAAGTGGTCGGCCAGAAGTGGGGTGGTGGTCGGCCGGAGGTGAGGTGGTAATTTTTTTGAATTTTATGTTCGAAATTAGAATTTTTAAAAATTAGTGACATCTCACTAATTTTTTTAAGCGCCGGAAGTGGTCGGCCAGAGGTGAGGTTGTGGTCGGTCGGAGGTGGAGTGGTGATTTTTTTGAATTTTATGTTCAAAATTAGAATTTTTAAAAATTAGTGACATCTCACTAATTTTTTTGGTCGTCGGAAGTGATCGGCCAAAAGTGGGGTGGTGGTCGGCCGGAGGTGGGGTGGTGATTTTTTTAATTTTATATTCAAAATTAGAATTTTTAAAAATTAGTGACATCTCACTAATTTTTTTAAGCGCCGGTTTTGGTCGGCCAGAGGTGGGGTGGTGATTTTTTTGAATTTTATGTTTGAAATTAGAATTTTTAAAAATTAGTGACATCTCACTAATTTTTTTGGTCGTCGGAAGTGATCGGCCAGAAGTGAGGTGGTGGTCGGCCGGAGGTGAGGTGGTGATTTTTTTTAATTTAATGTTCGAAATTAGAATTTTTAAAAATTAGCAATATCTCACTAACTTTTTTGGTCGCCGGAAGTGGTCGGCCAGAGGTGGGGTTGTGGTCGGCCGGAGGTGGGGTGATGATTTTTTTGAATTTTATGTTCAAAATTAGAATTTTTAAAAATTAGCGACATCTCACTAATTTTTTGGGTCGCCGGAAGTGGTTGGCGAGAGGTGGGGTGGTGATTTTTTTGAATTTTATGTTCGAAATTAGAATTTTCAAAAATTAGTGATATCTCACTAATTTTTTTAGTTGCGGAAGTGGTTGGCCAGAGGTGGGGTGGTGGTTGACCGGAGATGGGGTGGTAGTTTTTTTGAATTTTATTTTCGAAATTAGAATTTTTAAAAATTAGTAACATCTCACTAATTGTTTTTGGTCGCCGGAAGTGGTCGGCTAAGGTGGGGGTGGTGTTCGGCCGGAGGTGAGATGGAGATTTTTTTTAATGTTATTTTCGAAATTAGAATTTTTAAAAATTAGTGACATCTCACTAATTTTTTTTGTCTTTATGTTCGATTGCAAAAATTCCTTGTCCTTCCGTTTAAAAATGTCAAATATTTTTTGTTTTTATGTTCAATTGCAAAAGTTCCTTGTTCTTCTCTTTAAAAATGTCAAATATTTTGGATTTTTGGCTAAGTTGTTCGAACTATAGTTTTAAAAAATCTTACATCATTTTCTGTTTTAGACCTTACATCATCTTCCGTTTTAGACCTCACATCATACTGATGGCTCCATGGGCTGGTGTTTATAAGTAGGGTCTGAAAAATGAGGTTTCTAGGTGATCTTACTTTATTTATACTAGTATATAGTCACCTCTTCCCCTATTACAGCTAAGGCTAGCCAACTTTATTTGTGGCCAACAAATTAGTAGTTCTTATTTATTGATAATGTGTACTATGCTTCTATCGTGATGGTGATGTATGAATCAACTTTTACCATTCGAGTTTTGTTCTTCGTCATATTACCCCTTTTTTCAAAATTGAGGACAGAGGTCTTATGGTCCCCCTAGGAAATGCCCTTACATAGATCTGCAAACTTCAAGCATACGTTGATTGAAAACATTGCACTAACTTCAAAAGTCATTAATTTTAGGTTCCTTTTTTAGGTTTAGCGTGGAATATGATTATCGGGGGCCATGGTTTGGGTGCCGCTTTTCCTATTATGAGGTCATTGTTAGGATTTTTGTAACACCACAACACTTCTAAGGATCTTGGAAATAATGAATCACAGAATAGAAAAATAAGTAATCGTGCGTAATGAAAAAACGGAAAAGAAAGCGAGACATGAAAAACGTGAAAAACCTCAACGCGAGGAAAAAAACCACGGGAGCCACACCAGTCCACTATGAAATTGAAATCAAGAGTACAAGTCTTCTCGCAATCTCTCTGAGATCTGCGTTTTCTCTTGCCTCTCTATCTCTGTTTTCCCTGAAAACATTTTACCCTAATTACATACTAACAACGAAATAATTAGGTCGGGCCTATGGCCGAAATTACACACCGAGATCCCTCAAATATCGTTTTTGCTTGGGGGCTCCCACCCCCACCCCCGGTACTGCTGAAGGTTGTCTGCACCCCAACAGTCATCATGTCTTAAGTCATCTTTATTGTTGTAACATCTATATGATTAATAAATTCCTTTTTTCTGAGGGGAAAAACAACTTCAAAGGTGGGTTGCAATTGCACGATTTTTTCGCACACTAATACCACAAAATTAAGCATCGTATACTGATTGGGTTCCTCCCTTGAGAAAAATCCCCGTTGATGCCTGTATGTTCAGTGGTCTCGATCAAGAAAAAGTAAAATATCTTGTGGAAAAATGTTGGTATTAGAAAAGAAAAGAGGGTCAAATCCGTGGATTTTTCAGTTTGAAATGACAAGGCTTCCAGTAAAGTAGTTTTTTTGAATAAATTGGTTTTTCACGATTTTTTATGTAATGTATTGTGAGAGAATGATTTGTCTCGATTTAAAAAAAAACAATTTTTTGTTAGTAGAACACCCCTAATATGCTACACCATGTTGTATAGTACATTTTCCATATTCTTCTCTGTGGAATTTTGAACCACTCAAATCATTCTAAGCCCGTACAACAAGAAATGATGTATGCAGTGTCCTGAGAATTGTGCACAACGAGAAAAACTTGGTGCAAATACGGTATGGCTTATGTGGTGCTCGAGCGTGTATTTTAACCGTCTAAAAGTGTTTGGGACGGTTCAGATTCTTCCCTCCCTTTCTCCTCTCTCTCCCTTCTTACTTTCTCTCATTTTTCTCTCTTTAAAATCTGGACCGTCCAATTTTGGACGATCGAGATGCATGTTATGTACGACCATGTAATATCCAACCGACACCTAAATTTTTCAGAAGTACAGTACACATTGCTGGGGACCACAGTTATAATGACTTCAAAGTTCAAACAGCCTCTGAGAAGGTTAGGGTTTGTTTGGAACATGTGGAAGGGAAAAGAAAAGAAGAGAAAATATCTAAGAGGGAATATGTAAAGGAAATGGGTTTCTTTCCCTTGTTTGGTTCTAGGAGAAAATGAGAAGAAAGTAGGGAGAAAATTTCTCTCTTGTTTGGATGCAAAAGGAAAATGGAAAGAAAAAATAATGATTTATATTCTGATACTGCCTCCCTTTTGTATTCAGTTACTTCCACGAATGAAACTTTGAGAGCACTTACGATTGAGTGAAATGAACCAAATTTAATTTGCAATCCATCGCAATCAGAGTACTTCTACTGTTAACACTATTTTTTTGGTTGACGATCGGGGATGTCGGAAAAAGTTTACTCGCACCTTGACTAATTTTTTTTATTAAAGGCAGGTCATTCACGCTAGTACTATATATGAAAATCTCTAAAAATTATAGTACTTTTGTACGTCCTAACCCTAATAATCGCTCCCTAGTCAATTATTGTAGGATGAGATGCGTTGGGCCTAGCTTTATTATTGCATTATTTTGTTGTTGTTATACTGAATAAAACAATTGCTGTCTTTACACCGCTTTTTTTTTTTTTAGATTATTTATTCATCCAGGTAGAAAAAAAATAAAAAAGTAAAAATATGTGAACTAAACATGAAAAATTTTGAGGAAAGAAAAAAATAGTAACAACAAATGGATGACAAGCAAGAGGGGAGGCAGGGAGCACCTCACGTCCAGAAGTTTCCGGACATAAGCTGTAATTTTACTTCAAATTTTTGGCTCCTCTCTTCTCTCTCATTTTCTTTCCCTTTCTATACTTTTCCTCTTAGAATTCCTTACTCTTTTTCCCTTCTCTCCCTGGACAAAGGAACCAAACAGCCAAGAGAGAAAAATTCTTATTTTCCTTTCCTTTCTCCCATTTTCTTTAAGTTCCAAACAGGCCCTTAATTTTGATCGCTAGTATCTCTATTTCCAGGGTTGTAAACTACTCTAACCTCTCTTAAGATTTCTGACAAATGGAAGGGAGGTCAGTGTAATTAACTCTTCTTTTTTTTGAGCCGGATCACTAGTATCGCTTCTTCCTTTCTTTTTTTTTTTCTTTGATCTAGGATCACTAGTACCTCGTTCCACATTCGGGTGAGTTTAATTATTTGTCTTCATACTAATGTTAAAAGACAAGTTGATTCCATGAAATTGGTACTTTTAATTGATGTATGTAAATATATAGAATGAATTGCCTTTAAAATCGGTGGAAATATGAGTTTTATTCAATTTAGACAATTACTCTAACCTCCCTTAAGATTTCATGACGCAAAAATTCTGTCCTTTGGTTTTGGTTGTGGTTTTGCAACTACTTCGGCTACAACATCAATCTTGTTTGTTTTAACGAAGGGAAAAAAATAGTAACTTGAGTAAATTATTACACCACACTAAAGGGATATATTAAAGTAGTTAAATTACAACCAACCCAACAAAACCACCATAATACCATCAACTCCAAACTGATACTAAATTGAATCTAGCATACCAAAAAAATTTCAGGGTTATAATCAATTTCTTAAAAGGTTTGGGAACTCAGATAAAAATTTGATAAAAGAAAAAGACAAAAAAAATTCAAAATTAAGGAAGCCGATGTCGACTGTGATACACTGTTCAAAGGCGTCGACAAGCACTACATTCACTTCATGATTCCAAGAGAGAATCGAATTCAATGAGATATTATACATCTTTGCAAGCTTTTTTTTTTAACGGCGTACATCTTTACAAGCTTGACAACCCTCCTTGATTTGATGTTGCTTATGCTTCTGATATTCCACAATAGGTTATTAATCATGGCTAATAATGGAAGAAGTTTGAGAAGAACGAGCCAACGCTCTAGTAAAACGTAGAGTTTCTGTTGTTACACTACAAGAAATTTCGCCTTTAGCGACATTTTTCAAATGCCGGAAAAGCCACTAAAAATGCCGAAAAAGAGTATTACCGGCATTTGTTAAGTATTACTGGCATTTATTACAAATGCCGTCTACACAGGTGTCGGTAATGCCACAAATGCCGGGAAAAGTCTTCAGAAATGCCGGCAATACTCGACACTATTTGCAGCATTTGTGAAAATGTCGGGAAAGCCTATTGTTTTTTTTTATGAACAAAATGCCACGTGGCGCCCGCATGGCAGCAACGTGGTGCTTGCGTGTCGCCCATGTGGCAGCCACGTGGTGCTTGCGTGCCGTCCGCGTGGCGCCCATGTGTCGTGAAAATTTGGGGAGAAATGCTTCCCCAAGATTCGAACCCATGACCTTTGCTCTACGCGCGCGCGTGTTTACCAACGGCTTATATGCACGGATGGTCCCCAAAGTATTTAAGTGTCACTTTGGTCCCCAAAATATAAATCGTGTCTATTGCATCCCTAACGTTTACAATGCGCATTTAAATGGTCCCTGGAACTAACTCTGTCTATGTGCAGCGTTAATGGCAGGGGTATTTTCGTCTTTTCCCCCAAAACACCATCTTCAACCTAAAAACCCTCATTTTCCTCTGATGAAAAAAAGAAAGAAAAAAAACCTTCAAGACTTTGGAAGACAAACCCAAAAAAAATAGAAGAAACAAATTGAGCAAACCCATTAAATGAACGTAGATATGGAGTAAATCAATTCAAGGCTATCCTGGAATAAATCAATTGAAGGCTTGGAAAATGTCGAGGAAATCAATTCCAAATGTAGTTCGGACGAACGAGCCTGATGTTTGATCTTTTAATTGACGATGATGCTGCTGTGAATCATTCTCCGAAAGTGCTATATTACACCACCTCTTTTTTGTCATCTAAACATGCTTCTGTAACAGACCCGGGTTGAACTCTAATTCGTATGGCTTACAAGGTCTGGACTGGCTATTGGGGTTTTTTTTCTTGAATTCATCGGGATCTAGGGAGGGGGAGGGGATTCGAGGAGTTTGCCATAGTTGTCGCCGGCGGTGAGGGAGGAGGGAGCAAAGGGATCGAGGAGGAGAGAGAGTGGGCAAGCCAAAAGAGGAGGATTGGAGGGGCTGAGGAGGAGAGAGAGGAGTTGATTTGGGATTAGAGTGGTGTGTTGGGAAGGTGATGTTGCTGGGGTTTAAGATTTGGAGGTGGCTGACGGTGGTGTTTGGGGCGGGTGACGGCGGGAGCTTGGGCTTTGGGAGAGGAAGGGTGAATGGTGGAGGAAGAAGAGGACAGAGGTAGAGGGAGGACTGTTCTCATTTTCCTTTTTCCTTTTTTTTTTTTCTTCATCAGAGGAAATGAGGGTTTTGAGGTTGAAGATGGTGTTTTGGGGGTAAAGACGAAAATACCCCTGCCATTAACGCTGCACATAGACAGAGTTAGTTCCGGGGACCATTTAAATGCGCATTGTAAACGTTATGGATGCAATAGACACGATTTATATTTTGGGGACCAAAGTGACACTTCGCAAATACTTTGGGGACCATCCGTGCATATAAGCCGTTTACCAACTGAGCTAGCCCACATGTTGTTCAAAAATGCACAATGAAAAATATATAGTCGGATTTTTAAAAAAAAATTAGACTTTTACCGGCATTTGCATAAAAATGCCGGTAAAAGTACTTTTTCCAACATTAACAAAAATGCAGGTAATATTTTGGCGAGAAATTTGGCTTTTGCTGGCATTATTTTAAACAAATGCCGGTATAAGTTACTTTTTCCCGGCATTTCTTGAAATGCTAATGCCGGGAATAAAAAAATGCCGGAAATGCCTATATTTGGCGTAGTAATTAATTGGTTCAGGAATAGTTCGGAAAGGTACCGACTCAGTAGTAGTTGAAGGAGATTGTGTTGCAAAGGGGGTGCATAACTTGAAGAATCTTGTTGTAAAGGTGGGAAGAACTATAAATTAAAGAATCTTGTTGCATTGGAAGCCGAAAACATTGTTGAAATGGATGATAGTGATCTTGTGGATTTGGAGGAGGTTGCTTCTCTTTCCTTGGAGTTCTGATTTTTTGTATTCGTTGGTGTGGGTGTGCGGTTTTTATTGGCTTTGGTTTTGGGTTTGACTCTCTTTGTTCTTCTCGTTTGCTTTGTTTAAGGATGCTTTCTTGTAGGGTGTTTGGCGTTTGTGTTTTGGTTTTTGTGGTTTGAGTTGGCTTCTTGCCTTCATGTTATTCTTTTTGGGTCTCGGGTGTCCTTGTGTCATTGATTCGTTTAATCTGTCTTTCTTTTCAAAGAATAATTTTTTTTTTGTGGCCAATCGAAAAAAAAAAGGGTGTCTAACACCTTTCCATTTTCATACCCTGATGTGAAGTTATAAATGTACTCACAAGACCATGAATCGTACCGCAATATAGCTTAGGTGAGAGCGAGGTCACCGCCACAAGTTGTCTTTATTCAATTTTTTCTCACGTTTGTTAGTTTTGTATCAAACTTTTGATGATTATAAATTCATCTCAACGAGAGGAATCGGAATCCCGTAAAATTATTACTTTTACCCAAATATTTTCGGAAATATGTAAGAAAATACAGCTAAGCTACAAAATCGTTAAGTTAGTTACACTAGAACGAGAATATTTTATGCACGCCACTAGATGGGCAAGAGTTCGGAAACCTGGCCAATGTTGTCTTTAAGTGCCGATGCAAGTCTTTTCGGTTAACAAGAATTGATTCCACTGTCCATCGCCATTTGAGGGGTTGGGTTTAATTTTATCATTCATTTATACGATACTATTACTTAAATAAAACCTATATCTTTTTATATGATAGAAGAATTTATTTTTACCTTAATCGTATCCTAACCGTAAAGACTCGGAATTTTACGTCAATTTTTTTTATTTTAAATTGGGAATATTGAGAGATTCAATTTAATGTTTACATGTGGGTTAAATGTGAGAGGGTAACTTGTGAGGGGCTAAGTTGTAACACATTAGAATTTGAGGGGTGTGAAGTGTTATTGCACTTTACATAGGATGAGGAAGAGAGAGAAATCACTTCCCCTCTCCCCTCCACAGCCGGCTGCTCCTTTTCCCCCTCTCTCTAAATTTCTTCTCTCCCTCCCCCAAATCACTCACCCATGCCTAACCACACACAAATACACTATAGATCCATCATCTATAATGTGTATATTGGCCATTGGAGCTGGGATTTAACGTGGGGAAGCTCGGGAGGGCTGATTTTGACGGGTTTCAAGGTTAAAGAAGCAAGGGTTTCTTGCTTAAGGATTGTGAGGGCTCAAAACACTTGAGGTAGGGGTTTCTCGCACTCTTTATTTGTGATTTTGATGTTTATGTAGTAGATATCTCTACACTTTTATTCTAGTTCCTTGTTTGTTTGAAAACCCTTCTTTCTAGGGTTTGGAAGTGAGAATTGATAAATCCTTCGTTAGGTTGTTCGATTTAAATGTTTAGGTTGAAATCCATCCCCTTTTAAATCACTTTGTGTTCGATGAAACCTTAAGTTTTTGGGTTGAACCTACAAAGGTTAAGTGTGAGAAAATTTTGGAAAATCTACTCAAAGAGGGCTACCAATTAACCTTGATATCAATGCCCTCTGTTCTATTATGTTCAGCTTTTAAAGGGTTGGATATCGATACCTTTGGTTATCGATACCAGGGCTTGGTATCGATACCCTCTGTTTTGTTTTCTTTTTTAGGGCTGGGTATCAATACCTTTGGTTTTTGGTATCGATACCCAGAGGCCTAAGTTTTCAAAAATGTTTCTTTGGTATCCGGTTGCTTTGGTTGATCGTGTGCTTGTAATATTCATCGTTTACACTTCATAACTTGTTGAAATACTTGTTCTTAGCTCTATCCTCGTATGATTAGTTACTTTCTTAATTTCCACAATAATTGTGTGTATCCTGATACGCTTGTCACATAACATAATGTTAGTAACTTGGAAAACTGAGTGGTGCATTGCTAGGAAGAGTTTAACGAGGCTCGAATGGCTTAGAAAAAGAGTCCTAAATCTTCATGCGTGTGGTAGTTTGATGATGTATGGATGGAGCCATAAGATGAGTAAGTGTAAGGACACGGGATACTTGTAGGACACGTGGATACTTGTGGGACACAACGAAGCACTTGTTGAGTACTTACCAGACACGAGGGACATTTGTTAAGTAATTAGGGGATACACGAATATATGCAGGATACGAGAATACTTTAGGGACACTAGGGTATTCAAGGGACATGGGATACTTGTGGGATGCATAGATACATGAGGGATACATGGACATGTGTAGGATACGTGAGTACTTGGAATGTTTTGGATACTTGTGAACTACTTGAACATGTGATGGATGCTTGCTGTAAAACGCTTGTTGGATATGTGATATTGAATTGTATGAATTAAAGAATAAGTTTGTTATGTTCTAAAGAGGATACTAAATACTATCGTGTAAATGAAAGACTATGAAATTATGGTTACTAGGGCCACCATTTCGTGCGTCTCAGGGCAAGGGTATCGAGGCCTATGAATCTCGACAGGGGTGAACGAGACCCATGAAACTCGGTTAAGGAATCAGAATCCTTTGATGTTGGTTATGGAAAATCTTGAATGATAGAGTAATTGGAAATGAAAGAAGTAAACAGATATATAAATATATACACACACACACACACACACTAAACTTCCTATCCAAACCCTTAAAATACAGACTCCGTCCACACCTCATAGATCCCGATCAAATTTCGACGATCCGAATCGTCCAATGTGTTTAAAAAAAAAATATCGGGAAGGGCTTGATCCGAACAATTTTTCATAAAAACTGTATATGTTCGTTTTTATGAAAAACTGCTCGGATCAAGCCCTTCCCGGTAATTTTTTTTTTATTTCTCATGGGGGCCTTAAAAATAAGTATTAAACACATTGAACGGTTCGGATCGTCGAGATTTGGTCCGGAACTAGGAGGTGCGGACGAAGTCCGTAACTTAAGGGTGTGGATAGGAAGTGGACTGTATATATATATATATATTGTAAATGTGAATTCATGGTATAATAGAAATTACATTGTGAGGTTGTAGGACCCAGTTGTTGGACCTTGAGTAACAAGTAGAAATTTGATAAGTGTGATGTTAATACGAGTCACGTGGTGAGTGGAAAGTTCGATAGTGGACGGGTGAATGTCAATGTCGTGTGAGTGTAAGTACATGTGGGTGTGATGAGTTGTTACTCTTATAGTTATGAAAAGGCTATGTGGTATAAAGTTCGCTTGTGAACGTTTTAGATACATTACTTATCTTTCTCATTGTGTCCCGTCTATACATTTATAATTTGGTAAAAGAAACCTCTATTGGGCAAAGTTAATGCTCACCCCCTACTGTTTTCATGTACGACTAAAGAGTATGACTGCACGAGTTGGAGTGTTAGTGTTGTATGACATAATGAGAAGCATGACATGAAGAATATTTACATCATTTTGCAAAATCTTGTCTTTTGTTTGGAAGCTATACTTGTAACATAAACCTTTCTTTTTCCTTTTTACTCATCAGAAGAAGGCAATAACTTTAACATCTTTAAGCATGCTTTCTTATGGGATTTGGGTACAAGGTGTTGACTATGACTATTTCTTAAAATGAAATAGACGTTAAAGGGATGGCTTTTGGCTGAATTACAGATTACATCAAAATATTAATTACTGAAATGTAAAAAACAGAGATACAAACAGTTTGTATGGAGTATGAACCGAGTCATGTGAAACCACACTCTCCTTAACAAAGATGCGCCGCCTACTGTAGGTGTTGTAGAATGAACCGACGTCTTTGTCCTAGGATAAAACTGTTAGATTTTTTCCTAGTTATGGTGGCCCACTAGCCTCCACATTTTGCACAAGTTTGTTACTGTTGAGACTCCACAAACAGATAAGCCAATTAGTAATAAGGTTCATTGTGATGACTAATTAGAATTATAAATAAAGGAAAACTCTGATAATAAAAGAGTCATTGATGGATTAGGAGTCTTTTATAATTATCCCTAAGGCCCTCTCCTCTCCTCTATAAAAGGTAGAATACCCACCCCTTCTACATACAATTTCCATCAATTAAAGTATTCGGGTATTCTATAAGGTTAGAGACACAGAGGAGAAGGTGAGCCAAGAATTAAGGTGATTCTAATTAAGGGGTTTGTTCTCTCTAATTTCGATGGCCAACAAAGGTACGTTAAATTTATTGTTCTTGAGATGTGTTGAATTCAAGATCTGTGTTATATCTGTTTTCCGCATAATAGTTTAAATACAGATATAGATTTTTACAGTTGGTATCAGAGCACGGGTTTTTTAAATCAATACATCTTGGAATAAATTATCTCAAATATATTGTCATGAGTCGATTAAAGATGTGCTAGAATATTGATTAGCCCTTAAGTGATCCAATAACCTTTTTTGTTAATTGACGGACGGTTTCGTTAAGGATAAGAGATACCGTTTTGGGTCAGTGGACTTCGCATATCACGGTTTATGACCAGTAAAGTTATTCCAATTTTTCCGTTATTAAACCCGTCCTCGTTATTGGGAGATGAAGTACATGTTTTTTTTTAATAACAAGTACTTACCTGTTAGTGCTATCAAGTATTCGGTAACCTTCGGCTGGCATGGAACTGAT